>JAKKZJ010000018.1:1236373-1246916 GCA_033441845.1 Pangasius mekongensis | reverse complement strand
ACTGAACTAAAGTCTCTGATGAATTTGTGATAAAAATTAGCAAAGCCAAGAAACCTTTGTACCTCCTTTATAGTACTTGGTGTGGGCCATCCTCGAACAGATGGGTCTTCTTGGCCTTGACATACAGGTGGTTCTTGAGAAGTCTCTGGAGAACTTAGCGCACATGGTGGTAATGCTCATGTAGGGACCAGGAGAAAATTAAAATGTCATCCAGGTAGATGAACACGGACTGGTTTATCATGTCTCAGCGCGTCATTGATAAAAGCCTGGAATACCACTGGGGCATTGGACAGACGGGGTATTAAAGGCTGTTTTCCATTCATCCCCTTCACAGATTCTAACTAGATGGTATGCATTTCGCAGGGCTAATTTAATGAAAATGGTGGCCCCCTGAAGTAAGTCAAATGCTGTGGACTTCAGTGGCAAAGGATAACGATTACGGATGGTAATTTTATTAAAGCCTCTGTAATCAATACATCTTTCTTGCTGACAAAGAAGAGTATATATAAGAGTATAAATAAGAGTATATAAGAGTATAAGTATCCAGCCTTACGTTCAGGGAGCGAAAGTGAAAAGATTCGTCCCCGAGGAGGGCTGGTACCAGGTAAGAGTTCTATGGCACAATCGTAGGGTCTGTGGGGTGGGAGGGTAGATGCTCCTTTTTTTACTAAACACCTCCTTCAAGTCCAGATACTCAGCAGGAAGGGAAGGACTAGCAAAAAGGCACGTAGCATGGCAAGTGGGCCCGCATTCTAAGATAGTGCCAGTGAGCCAGTCAGTATGGGGATTATGGTGCTTTAGCCAAGGGAATGCCAGGACCACAGGAAAGTCAGGGGAATCAATAAGGTGCAGGGATATTTCCTCCTGGTGATTCTCCACTTTAAGGCATATCGGTGAAGTGGTGGAGGTCACAGTGCCTGGACCAAGAGGACGGCCATCCAACGTGGTGACAGACAGCGGGGTGTCAAGAACGACTCTCGGAAACAGTAAGTCTGGCATCTATGAAGTTGCCTGCTGCACCAGAATCAACCAAGGCTTGACAAGAGTATACCTGTTCTCCCCAAGTAATGGTGATGGGAAGATAGACACCCCTGCTGGGGAACTTGGGAGTAAAAGTAGCTCCCGTTACAGCCCTCCCTCTGCTGGATGGGACAGCTCTTTTCCCAGCAACTCCGGACAAGAGGCACTGAAGTGAACAGTTTTGCCGCAGTAGATACAACACTTCTCTCGTCTGCGACGGTCCCTTTCAGCCAGTGATAGACGAGCACATCCAACTTGCATCAGTTCAGATACCTCAGGAAGAGTTGTTGATGGGATCCCAGTCGAACCTGCCAGCTCATATGTCTTCTGGAGACTAGAACGATCTCTGTGGTGTTCCCAAAGGTGGTTGTCTAGGCGTATGGCCTGAGAGATTAGGACTTCTAGGTCATCAGGACAGTCCATAGAAGCTAAGCCATCTTTCAAAACTTTGGACAGACCATTCAGAAATGCAGAAATGAGTGCTGGCTCATTCAAGCCACTCTCCGCTGCAAGGGTGCAAAAGGAAATGGCACCAACATAATCTGCAACACTGTTCCTGCCCTGACGGAGCTGCAGCAGTTGCTTGGCTGCTTCCTGACCTGAGGAAGATTGGTCGAAAATCTTCAGCATGTTGTCAGTGAAAATTTTGATGTTGGCACACTCAGGACCTTGCTTTTTCCAAATAGCTGTTGCCCAGGACAGGGCTTTGTCAGTTAGCAGCGTGATAACGTAGGCCATCTTGGACCTATCAGAGGGGTAAGTAGAAGGTTGTAGTTCAAATGTCAGTTGACACTGGGTTAAAAAGCCCTGGCATTTTCCCAGAGCTCCATCATACCTTTGGGGGTTGAGAGGTGGGGCGCAGCCCCTAGAAGTTGCGCTGGAGCCAGGGGATCCTGTGGGACAGGCGTCATGAGAGTAGTAGGCAGACCGGAGGGGGAAGCTGGTGGCACCAAGCTTCTCACAGTTTCAGCTAGCTGTCAAAGGATTTGGTCATGGCATGCTAGTGTGTCCTAGACAAGGCTTGGCAGTGTGAATACATGGTGGAGCCAAAGCTATTCAGGGCAGCCATGATACACTCAAACTCCTTGGCTGATACTCTGCCAGAGGACATAGATGCTTCTGCTAAGTCTGTTATGGCTAAGTCTTTCTGTCACAATCAAACATAAAGGCAAACAAATCCAAAGGGAAAATCCAGAAATCGTTAACACAGAAGCAGGCAGAGAATTCAGGAGACCAGGCAATCCAAAACAGTAAGAAAAGGCAAAGAGTTTGCAACACAAAAGAATACAAAGACTTAGCAAAGACATGGACATGAGACAAGGTCTAAATACACTGAAGGTAACAAGCTAATAGATCACATGACAGGGAGACAATGAGGTACAGGTGAGCAAGATAATTACAAGGCTAGGCAAAGTCAACAACATAGAGAGTAATTTGATGACCTCTGGTGGTCAAAACTGTTCATATAGTGACAGTACAGTTACAGATTTACATTGTAAATTTACAGATTTACAGAAGTGTACATTTACAGATTTACATTGCAAATATATAGATTTACAGAAGTGTACATTTACAGATTTACATTGCAAATATATAGATTTACAGAAGTGTACATTTACAGATTTACATTGTAAATTTACAGATTTACAGAAGTGTACATTTACAGATTTACAGAAGTGTACATTTACAGATTTACATTTACAGATTTACATTGCAAATATATAGATTTACAGAAGTGTACATTTACAGATTTACATTGCAAATTTACACATTTACAGCAATGTAGATTAACAGATTGATAGTACAGATTTACAGTACAATTTTAGAGATTTTCTAGAGGAGTCCCTGGAGGACTAGTGGTTAGGCTACAGCGCTCTCACCACTGCAGCCCGGGTTCGACTCTGGGCCAGGGAACCAACCGCATGCAAGGTCCCTAGCCTGGATAAAACTGGGGAGGGTTGCGTCAGAAAGAGCATCCAGTGTAAAGCGGCAGCCAAAACAAGAACAACAGTGTGGTTTTATAGATGTACAGTGTAGCTTTACAGTTCAGATTTATAGTGCAGACAGTGCATGTCCAGCTGTTCGTTGCAGTTTTATGGATTTCACATCCTGCAAGTGATTAGCGCTGCTTACAACCTTCTGGCATGTTTTCGGTTCTTTGAAATCATCACATTTAGAAACGTTTCATCTGCTCTATTTACACTGATATTTTTATGTCCGATTTGATCATTTAGGCCACAGATTGAGTAAATACTGTATCATTGTCAAGTCAAGTCAAGTGGATCTTTATCATCACAGCCAAGTATACTGTGCAGTACATAGTGAGAAGAAATAACGTTTCTCCTGGACCCAGTCTGCAAGGTACATGTATGACATACACAGTGCTGACAGGACATAAATAAAGTGCACCAGAATGTTTGGAATGAACGATTCTTCAGTGAGTTTATGTTTAAGTCTCTCCATGCCTGTGATTGGCTGGTGCTGTTTTGATGATGTCATCTTTCTCTTCCCCTCCTCCCAAAAAAAAAACCAACCAAGAATGAAAGCTCAGAACTGTTCATTTTCATTTGAATAAAATGGGTTTCCTCACTCCATCAGTTCTGTTTGTGTTAATTGTGACTTTCAATGATTTCTATGACAAGTGTCAGTGCCTGTGGATCTTTTGGCCATGAACCGACTGTCAACACTGCTTTGCCGGCATCGTTACTCATCAGCTCGGCTTTTAAAAACGTTCAGGCTGTATTACACGAGGCATCAGAACTCATATTCCTCTCAGGCTGGCGTTTTAATATTTGCCTTTAAAAGATTGAATGAAAGTCTTTAAGCTGCTGCTTACTGTTTGTGTATGAGCTTTTATAAAATTACCAAGCAAAATAGCCTGACATTTATTGGTATTCATGGATTTCCAAAACACAATCACACACACACACACACACACACACACACACACACACACACACAAATTTGCACTTGGGTTGATATTAAACCTTTCTGTAATAAAAACACGTTTATAATAGCTGGGATTAAGCAAATAAAATACGGCAGCAATTTTATAAGTGTTACCTCAGTAAATATAATCAGAGAAAATGTTTTTTTTTCCAGCGAGGCTGAGAGCTAAAGCTCGACTCCTGACAGTAAACAGGATCTTAAGCCACTGTCTGATTTGTCCCTCATTTCTGTATTCACTCACTCAGTAGGGAGGCTAAATCCGGTGACATTACATTCCTTAATACCTACTAATGTAGTACATATATAACATGTACTAATATAGTAATATAGAAAAGAAAAAATAGTGTTTAGCTAAAATATAAAGAATTGACAGCAAAATGAGGTAAAGTAAATGTTATAGATAGAATGGTACATCAAAAGGCTAATCTGGCTAAAATCTTCAATGATTAATAATATAGGAAATAAAATATTTTTAGCTAATATATAAAGAAATGGCAGCAGAATTAGCTGAAATTATATTCTAATTTATAAACAAGAATTTAATGATAAAGCACATGTTGGAGCTACGCAACTGCAGAAAAATGTTCTCAACTAAAGCTTCAATAAATGACAGCAAGTGAAGAGAACATTTATTTAAAAGTTTAAATGGTAGAGAAATGGAAAGACTTCAGTGTTAATCTAGCTAACATAGAATAAAAGCTATATGCAGCAATACAGGCTGAACGCCTCCTTGCATTGATTCACAATAAAGTGTTAATAAGCTTAGCTATAGGCTTTAACGGCTGAAAGGTGCTGCTGTTGCTGTTTTTCCTAAACACTGTTCTGTAGTAGAAATAAAAACACAGGAGGTGTAACGTTCTTGTTCCGTGAATACGGCTGAGTAAGAGGTGCTTTAAACAGATGCTCCAGTTCTTTCAATTATGCTAACAGCTGGAGTGGCAGAGGCTCAGTGTGAGATGCTGGCTCGAAATCAAAGCAGGAAAAGTGCTGCCGATGCCAGCATCCTCACAGATTCCAGCTAATGAGAAAAACTATGGAGGGCCTTCAAATAGCCAAACATCTCCAAAAGCTCTGTCACGACTCTGGCTGATTACGAGCGGGTGAATAGCCAACTTTTTTTTTTAAAGGGAAAGAGGATACAAGGTTTTTAACAAGTTCAAAAAAGTGCTTTAAGCAGATTTAGCAAGGATAAAATGGACAATATTGGTTATTATAATATTATTATAGTATTATATTATTAACAGTCACGATCAAACACCATCATTCACAAAAAACACCAACATTGTCCATCAAACACATAATTATCCGCCATCGTTATATACCAAACCTCCATCAGACACCAACATTCATGATCAAACATCATGTTTGTTATTAAGCACCAACAAAAAAATTACACAAGTATACTCTATCAAACACAATCATTCACCACCAGTCCATCAACCACTGACCTTCACAACCACACACCAAAATATTTCATCAAAAATCAACATTTGCACTATTCAATGCCATCATTCTCAAACACCAACATTCTCCATCAAACACCAACATTAAACATCAACATTTACCTTCAAACTCCAATGTTCTCCATCAAATATCAAATTTTACATTAAATATCAACATTCTCCATCAAACACCAACATTCTCCATCAAACACCAACATTCACCATCAAAAACCAACATTCACCTTCAAACACCAACAATCACACCAACATTCACTGACATTCTCCATCAAACACCAACATTCTCCATCAGACACCAACATTCACCATCTAACACCAACATTCTCCATCACACACCAACATTCACCATCAAACACACCAACATTCACCTTCAAACACCAACATTCACCATCTAACACCAACATTCACCATCTAACACCAACATTCTCCATCAAAAACCAACATTCACCTTCAAACACCAACAATCACACCAACATTCACTGACATTCTCCATCAAACACCAACATTCTCCATCAGACACCAACATTCACCATCTAACACCAACATTCTCCATCACACACCAACATTCACCATCAAACACACCAACATTCACCTTCAAACACCAACATTCACCATCTAACACCAACATTCACCATCTAACACCAACATTCTCCATCAAAAACCAACATTCACCTTCAAACACCAACAATCACACCAACATTCACTGACATTCACCATCTAACACCAACATTCACCATCTAACACCAACATTCACCATCACACACCAACATTCACCTTCAAACACACCAACATTCTCCATCACACACCAACATTCACCATCAAACACCAACATTCACCATCTAACACCAACATTCACCATCTAACACCAACATTCTCCATCACACACCAACATTCACCATCAAACACACCAATATTCTCCATCACACACCAACATTCACCATCACACACCAACATTCACCATCAAACACACCAATATTCTCCATCACACACCAACATTCACCATCAAACACACCAACATTCACCTTCAAACACCAACAATCACACCAACATTCACTGACATTCACCATCTAACACCAAAATTCACCATCTAACACCAACATTCTCCATCAAAAACCAACATTCACCTTCAAACACCAACAATCACACCAGCATTCACTGACATTCACCATCTAACACCAAAATTCACCATCTAACACCAACATTCTCCATGAAAAACCAACATTCACCTTCAAACACCAACAATCACACCAACATTCACTGACATTCACCATCTAACACCAACATTCTCCATCAAAAACTGAAATTTTCCAGCAAACACCAACGTTCTCCATCAAACACAAAAAATTCATGAATAAACACACAATTTCGCTATAAATTACCAACAAAATAATTTTCTTTTGGTGTTTGTTGTGTTCTGACCTGAAGAATAATGCATCTGTTCCTTCTCCTTTCCTCCATCAGGTCTACCAGTACATGCATGAGACAATAACAGTGAACGGCTGTCCGGAGTATCAGGCTCGAGCCACAGCAAAGGTGAGAATGATTCATCTAGCTAGCATGCACAGTGTCAGGACAGTGATAGCTGGAGAGACAGAACCATCAGGAACATCAACATTTTCCTCAAAATTTTGGTAAATTAAATAGAAAAAACACTATATGGGTAAAATTACCCTGGATTTACACTCAGCATTGTCTGCTAACCTAACTAAGGATTCCACTACATGGAGAAATGTCAACATTGTGTAGGAACTCGGTCTAAGTCATCGGTTGTGGATGCCACAAGAGTGTACCGTTCATGTAGAATCTTCTCAAATACAGAGTTGTATGTAGCGTAAGAACATTTTGTGGAAAGTGTTGGTAAATTGGTACAGTCCAGAAATAAAAATGGTGTGGTAGTGATGAGCTTTACGTTTTTATGCTAATGTTCAACTTCCATATCATGATATTAGCATGACAGACCTGCCGACCTTCACATATTTTGTGTAAGAACTGCATATTTTAGCATCGGCGTACGCGCGAATCTGGAACAATTGGCAGTTGCGCAGGTATTTTGAATTCTCTGATATTAACTGAAACCCTGGAAGCCCCGCCCCCTTCCCCCATCTCACAATAGTCATATTTTGGCTGCTGCTCTCGTCTGGAGAACATTTTGACTTCATTAATATGAAATAAAATCAATGGTTTGTGGTTTCCACTTAGCTAACATTCCACACGTATATAGTTAACCTCAGTTAGCTAGATTTATTAAGGCTGCACTGAAGATTTTCGGTCAGCGGGTCTGGCATGACAACCATATAGTGAATTTTTGGTAATGTGGTATTTCATGTAACTTATTATCTGCACATGCAAAATACCTTTTGAGGAGAAAAGAGCAGAAAGTGACTTGGGAGAGAGGATGAAAAATAAGGTTTATCTGTGAGAGTGAAGGACGAGTGCAGCGTAGAGGTGATGCACGGCACTGTCAGGTCGTGGATTCAGCACTTTTGTCTCTGAGAAGAAAAGGCCATCTTCTGGGTTTTGTATTCACTGAACTCAATTAGCGCACTACAGTGTGTAATAGCCCATTAACCACGAGGAAACGAGGGAGAACAGAACACGCTAATAGTCTTCAAGGACATTTTCAACTGTGGAATTTATAACGAGCCACACAATCAGGTCTTCCTCTTTTTTTGTTCGCATTAAGTGAAATGTGAATTAGCAGTCCTGCTTCGAGAAGTAGACCAAGGCCTGGTTTACACGCAGGGTAATGAGCAGGACCGGCTGTGTTCACATGTTTTCAGTCCTTTGTCTCTTTGTTGATAAGACGGTAATTCAGTTATGCTGGAATTGTGTGAATTTTAATAAAGCAGCCTTGTTTTAGCTGCAGAGATCAATTTTTATATCCTGTGTCCTCGGTGAAGGAGGCGTGGCCTCTGTGTGTCTTCTGTCAGTCTCGGTGAAGGAGGCGTGGCCTCTGTGTGTCTCCTGTCAGTCTCAGTGAAGGAGGCGTGGCCTCTGTGTGTCTCCTGTCAGTCTCAGTGAAGGAGGCATGGCCTCTGTGTGTCTCCTGTCAGTCTCTGTGAAGGAGGCGTGGCCTCTGTGTGTCTTCTGTCAGTCTCAGTGAAGGAGGCTTGGCCTTTGTGCCATTATGTAACTAGCCAAGCTAGATAGCATTAAGGTAAACTTTTATACCATGTAATTAAAACAGAATTTTATCTTAAAAAGTGTATTGAGACAAAGAATTTTGTTTGTGATTGGCTAAACAAATCTAACTTAAGTGCCATCCTTGTTAACCTAGAGAGGTTTTGTTTTCTTTTCTTTGGCTTGCTGTTATTGCTTAGTATTAAGTACTGGTTTAATTACACAGTATAAAGGTTTAGCAAGTTTAGCCAAGCTAACCAACTGCCTTGCTAGCAGTAGTTGTATTTATTTAGCCATGTTTGTTAGCAAGCTTTATGCTTCATTCTTATGGCAAAATCAAGAAATGCTAAATGTTATTTCAAATATAAATATTATTTCAGCTTGGCATGTGCTTTTCTCCACTAACAGCAGCCATATGGTTTAGCAACAGTGTGCTGGAAACACGTTCTGGGAGAAAGTCTATAATGCTCGTGCCGCTCTGGGAGCATATTTGGCATCAGAGACGTTGTTCACCATATGCTATTTCATGACACCTTCTCTTCCAGCCAGTGTAAAGCTGTGAAGGTCGAGTCTTGTCTGTGTTCTGCATGCTGAACCCACTCTGACAGAACCGGGCTCTTTATTCCACACCTGAGGAACAGAGATATATGGTTTTTGAGTCTCACAGAGCAGATCAGAACCCTGCCCTCTTTTCCCATCAGATCTTCTCCTTGTGGGAATCAACTGAAGGAAAGCTTTGAAAGTCTTTTCTTTCGTCTTCCCTTTCCTGAGCACCAATATCTTAATGATGAGGAAAAACCTGAAAGAACAGCACCTCTGGCTAGAAGTTTCAATCTGTATCCCCAAACGCTAGTGCTTCACAGAAGAACTATGATCAGAATTGGTTCAAACAAATACTTGTTGTCGAGTAAAACTTAAAAGAACATGCGGTGTGGGACGCTGTGTTAGAAATACTGCATTACAAATAAATCAGTAGAAAAAGAACCTCAGACCTCGGTCTTGTTTTAACCTGTTTACCTCCTAGCAAGCGTTAGCTAATAATTAGGTGTCCAAGCACCGTAACTCCTGGAATCTTATTTTTTTTTAACATGCTGTCTTTACTGTTCCTTCATTTACGTTGTAATTAGCTACAATGGTAATGTAAATGTGTAAATCTGTTTTATCAAATTTCTGTTCTTTTAACGAATTTGGCCTGGACATGTTCAAACTGAAATTATTTTATAGTGTAATTTTAATTTTTGGACATACGAATGAGCAAGCTTTCACTTAATAGCTTCCCATGCAACTACACACACAACAGGGCGCCAAAACTTTTAGTAAAAATACAGAATTTTTGTGTGCAAGAAGATATTTTCTGGGGCTGAATCTCAACTCTACACTATGCATGTAGGGCACTAGGTAGGGTGTTTAGATCCGTGATACGCTATGTGGGGCACAAACAAAGTGATTCTGGATTTACCTTAATCCCTCATAAGATACTTTCTGCTTTCAGCCAATCAGAACACACTGTAGGATAATGGCGTTTCATTCTGTATTTAATGAGTGATGAAAGAATTTTTTATCTCTGTTTAATGTTTCATCACTAGGCAACGGTGGCAGCTTTCGCCGCGAGTGAAGGCCACTCCCACCCGCGAGTGGTGGAATTACCGAAAACCGATGAGGGGCTGGGCTTCAACGTGATGGGCGGGAAAGAGCAAAACTCCCCAATCTACATCTCCCGCATCATCCCAGGGGGCGTGGCCGAAAGACACGGGGGCTTAAAAAGGGGCGATCAGCTACTGTCTGTCAACGGAGTGGTGAGTTTTACTCCTCAGAGTGTTAGCGAGAGTTAGAGAGCATGTTCCCACAGCTTTCCCATGAAATTTTCTTAAATCAACCTTGTAAATCCAAGCGGCACAAAGGAGGCTTGATTAAAAGTTACTGAGGGTAGAATAGTAAACATCTCTGACAGCTTAATCCATACGGGACGAGCAGCGGGATCTGTAGTGATTTCA
>JAKKZJ010000018.1:1164447-1174650 GCA_033441845.1 Pangasius mekongensis | reverse complement strand
GGGGGGTGATTTGAATGTGTGTGTGTGTGTGTGTGTTTGGGGGGGTGATTTGAATGTGTGTGTGTGTGTGTGTGTGTGTGTGTGTGACAGAAATGTCTGTTTGTATTGGAAAATGTGCTGAGTAGCATCGGTTGCTGTAATGTAATGTGCGTGTGTGTGTGTGTGTTTGTTTAGCTTGCAGATCTGAGTTACTGTGTGTTGACAGTGAAAATGCCTCAGGGTTGTGAAGAGTAACGCTGCAACCGGCTGTACACGTGTGTTTTACACACGCACACACACACACACACACACACACACACACACACACACACATGCTCTTACACACAGAGTCAGTGGCGAGCGAATCAGGACTTGTCACAGGTTGTTGGTAGATTCCACAGAAGACTAGCGCTGTCAGTCATCTCAGGTTTTATCGTGGACTGTGCACACACACACACACACACACACACACACACACACACACATACACACACACTCACACACACACCTTCAACACAACACCATATGTAGTTCTTCAGTACTGCCCTGACTGGAATGATTAACTGTAGTGCAGAATGCCACAGTGTTGAGTTGGAGGATGGAGCACATCAATCAGTTCCTCTGTAGAAACCAACAGGTATTGCCCAGGTGACAGTGTGGCTCAGCTGAAATTCTTCAGAAGTTAAACTGATGAAGGTGGGAAGGTGTGCCCCAGGGATATGATGCAAATCACATACTGAGGGTGACTACAGTTGGAAAGGATTTACAGATTAAAGAAGGCATGACCAAGTGGTGCAAGAAGATGGTCAGTAGACAATGCAGAAAGATGACGTGTAATCCTGTTCCTCACCATGACCCTGTTCCCAGCATGTAATGCTGTTCCTCAGCTTGATCCTGCTCCTCATTATAATCCCATTCCTTACCATAACCCTCACAGTTATCTTGTCCCTCACTATAATTCTTTTCTTCACCATATCCCTTTTCCTCACTGTACTTCCTGCCCCCCATAATCCCATTCCACACTGTAATAAACACCTCACTGTAATCCCTCTTCTCACTATAACCCAATTTCTCCCACAGTAATCCTGCTCATCACCATAATCCCGTTCATCACCATAATCCTCTATCTCACCATAATCCTTTTCATGACTATAATGCCTTTCCTCCCCATAACCCTGTTCCTCTCCATAACCCTGTTCCTCACCATAACCCTACTCCCCACCACAATCCCGCTCTTCACCATAATCCCGTTCCTCTCCATAATCCCATTCCTTACCATAACCCCGTTCTCTACCATAATCCAGCTCCTCAACAAAACCCTGTTCCCCACCACAATCCTGCTCCTCACCATAACCCCGTTCCCCATCGTAATCCCGTTCCTCACCATCACTTTTCCTTAATATAATCATTTTCCTCACTGTCATCATGTTTCTCATCATAATCCCATTTTTCAATTCCTGACTGTCATCCCATTCCTCACCTTAATCCCATTCCTCACCATAATCTCTTTCCTCCCTATAACCTCAGTCCCCACCATAATCCCATTCTTCACCATAATCTCCTAACTCACCATAATGCTGTTTCTCAACATAACCCTCTTCTTCACTACAAACCACGCCTTTTCTCATCATAGCCCTGTTCCTCACTATAATTCCTTTCCTTCCAATAATCCTGTTCCCCACTGTAATCCAGTTCCTCACTGTAATTACTTTCTTCACCATAATATTGATGTTGTATCTGTTTTTCATCACTACTCAGCCTTGACTGTATTCCTGCTATGGCTGTAACACTTTCTAAAAGTGACTCATATTGTTTATTATTATTGTAGTTATGCACATTGCAGCCCATTAATTCTTGTCTACACAGTCTTACATGGTTTTCATGTTGCTGTTGGAACTCGTTTGTTGTCTGTGAATGAATGCATATGTTATCACAGTATGTAAATACAAGGTGTTAGTGATGAAATACACTGACCACAGTGTACATACACAGTGTACATGTTAGTGACGCATGACCAGGATTTGGGTCTGATAGTTAAAGTGTAAATGTCGGAAGAAAACACTTGACAGAGGTCTGTTGGAGAAGTAAAGAGAAATCTGTCCATCCCTCATTCTATTTCGATTTATCTCTCCATCCATGTGTGTTGGAGAAAGCACTTTATACAGATTGATCTGAGAGGGAAAGGGCTTTCTCTCTGGTTTCTCTCTGTATCGATCAATCTAGCTTTCTCTAGATCTTTCTCCCTCCTTCTCTCTTTCATTCTTTCTCTTCATCTCTCTCACCATATCACCCCCGTCCATCATATACACATTTACAGTAATGTAAAAGTCTAATGCATGCTTAAATAGTCATCATATTTGCTGATTGGTAAATTTACAATGCATTAGCTTTAGCATGTGCTTACTCCGAAGTGGGTTATAATGGAGAAGGTCAATACGACTGATTGTGTTTGCATCTCATATAACCCACTACACTGTCTGGATCACCATAGTTCCCATGGTAACGAGTGGGAACTTGCGACCGAAATGTGTTGAAAAATAAGCTATTATCTTCCTACACACTCAGAATGTGCTTTTACACACTGCTGTGGCTGTGTGTGTGTGTGTGTGTGTATGTGTTTCTCATGCTGGTCGAGAAAGAGAATCAGTTTACTTTATCGGTTTTATTAAACTCTTCTTGAAGCTTTTGAGTTGCACTGTTACTAAACACCATCCTTAATGTACTGAATGAATGAATGTGTTCCAAAGCACACACCTTGGAAAAAAAAAACATTATGTGTGGCTATATTTTGTGATAACAGTGTTAGGAGCCTAATAATAAAGGAAATGAAAATAGAAATAAGAGCTCAGAAATAGTTTCTTTCCTCCCCTGGAGCTGTGGTGTGGAACTGTAGTTCCTGGTTCATTCCCGCTCTAATGCCAATGTCAAATTCACAACAGTAGAAAGAATATGTGACATTTGGATATTCAGATCTGAAACCAAAAACAGATAGTGAAGCTGAACAGCTCTGTTCCAGGTTAGAGTGGAGCTCCTTTTTAGGCTCCACCAAGACAAGGTAAAAAAAAATACTAACCAATTCCAAGGCTAAGACAAGACCAAGAATTGTAATAAACAAGACCAAGATCCATATTAACCTAAACCAAGAAACCATCAAGTCTCATACAATAGCTAACTAAGATTAATATAAGACCAAAGACCAAAACAAGACAAAGACCCATGCTTGACAAGGCAATGACCCCTACTAACCAAAACAGGACCAAGAGCAAGAGAAGACCAGAGACCAAGACAAGATCTTTACCAACCAAGATCATAGACCAAAAAAAGATGAAGACCTATACTACCCAAGACCAAGACCTACGATAACTAAGATAAAACCAAGAGTCTTATTAACAAAGAACAAGACAAAACCAGAGGCCAAGAATAAAACAAGCCCAGGTGAATTCCCATAATATTCAAAACCAAGACCCATCCAACCAGAGCAAGACCCACATTAACTAAGAACAAAGTTGAGACCAATACTAACCAAGACCAAGACTAAAGACCAAGACAGGATGGAGATCCATTCTAACTAAGACCAATACAGGACCAAGACCCATATTAACCAATACTAAGACAAGACCAAACAAAAGACCAAGATAAGACCAAGAACCATACTCCTCAAAACTAGGACCTATATTAACCAAGACCCATACTAATCAAGACCTGTCACGAGGAAATCCATGGAGATGGATGCACATGCAGAACTTCTTTATTTAAAACCATAAACCAAGGAAACCGACACAGGGACAGGAGACACCATAACACCACCAGTCAGAGGGGCCCAAAGCAGCAACTGCAGCGAGCCCCCAGGGGGGAGCGACGCCCACAGCAAGGCCATGGGGAGGAGTGATGACCACAGCGACCGTGGCAAGGCCAACACCCATACTAAACAAGACCCATACTATCCAAGACCAATACTATCCAAGACCCATACTAACCAAGACCCATAATAAACAAGATCCATACTATCCAAGACCCATACTAACCAAGACCAATACTATCCAAGACCCATACTATCCAAGACCCATACTAACCAAGACCCATACTATCCAAGACCAATACTAACCAAGACCCATACTAACCAAGACCCATATTATCCAAGACCCATACTAACCAAGACCCATAATAAACAAGATCCATACTATCCAAGATCCATACTATCCAAGACTCATACTAACCAAGACCAATACTATCCAAGACCCATACTAAACAAGACCCATACTAACCAAGACCAATACTATCCAAGACCCATACTAAACAAGACCCATACTAACCAAGACCAATATTATCCAAGACCCATACTAACCAAGACCCATACTAACCAAGACCCATACTATCCAAGACCCATAATAAACAAGACCCACACTAACCAAGACCCGTACTAATAAAACCAAGACCCATCTCTGTAGTAACCATGTTGGTAAAAGGAGTGTATTATATTAGCATGTTAAGGACACTAGTTCAGATCATATCTTTGTTTTCGTGAGTTGGCGTGTGTTTGACTCAAACTGTTTGTAAACACGAGCTACAAAGACGATGTTGGTGTTTCATTGCCTCCAGCCTCCAAGAGGGGCTGTAACCTCTCCTGATGGCAGGTGGGAGTGGAAATGAGGAACTATGTGGCTCTGTTTCCATCAGGATTGTTTATATTGATCATCAGTGAGATGAAGAGATGACAGATTGGAGATTAAACGTTAAAAATAATTCTAAATGAGGCCTCGCATTCCAGGAACTTCAGTCTCGTATATAAATAGTGAAAATTGTTGCACTATTTCTGGCCTCACTCATAGCCCAGCTGTTGTCTGAGTGCGGATCAGGACTTGTTCACTCGTCCCCTCGTTCCCTCCGCTCTGGGGGATTTATTCTGGTTTTGGCTCTGGGTGTAAAATAATGTGTTAGTATTTGAGGCTCTACATGGCTAGACATTCATTAGCATGTCTGAATCTGGATCTTCTGAATCTCCTCACGCTCTATACCTGACCTCTCTTGAGTTTTTATCAACACAATGCTAGAATTTATTTTAAAACACCAAATGCATACTAATTTTGGTTCATTTAGCTTAATAATAATAATAATAATAATAATAATAATAATAATAGGATAAGAGCCTTTAGGGAGAGTAACATATCCAGAGTTGTCTCAAACTCTGACAAGAAAAATTACAACAGCCCCCACCCCCAGAAAGAGCTGTCATGGTATGATCTAATCTGAAATAAGATAATAAGCAATAATAGTGCATAATAACAACATTAATAAGCTCTTTTAAGGAGATGTAACACATCCAGAGTTCAAATCATAACTGATAAAAACTCAGCAACTTTTGGAAAAAAAATGTAGAGGGATTATTATGGTATAGACCACGCTGGGGCTTAATAATAAATAATAATATTATATAATAAGATAATAAACAACGTCAATACGTACCTTCAACGACATGGAACAGCATCGAGAAGCTTAAACACTAACTGATGAAATCTATAAAACTGAGTTAGCTACTTCTGGTACAGTCCACTCTGGGTGTTTGGGAATAACTATCTACATAAGAAGTAATAATAAAATAATAAGTATTTTTAGTTTAAATCATGACTGCTGAAACGTCCAAGACTTCGACAAGACAATTATCCCCCACCAAATGGTTATTATGGTACAGTCCACTATGGAGCTTAATAATGAGCAACTCAACATAATATGTAATAAAATATTAGATATTAAGTCAAAGAAGCCCAAATGATTCCTTTCTAATGTCACGGCATCCATAGATCTCTGGGACGTACCCTAATTTATGCTTGTAATGGTACGGTCCAATCCGGGCCATGATACTAAGTAGCTCCAAAACATCAGAACTCTCATTTACCCCTCTGATAAGAATAATTATGGTATGGTCCATGTAAGTCTTTATTAAAGGCACTTTTAGGTAACTGTAACAACATTTACAGTTTAAACGCCAACCAATGAGCTACAAAAAGCTGAAACCTTTGGAAAAAATAGTTCTCTCCCTAGGGAGGTTATTTATGGTATGTTCCACTTTTGGCCCTGATGATAAATAGTTAATCAGATGATAATAAAATAACAAATAATTTCAAGGAGATGTAACAACTGTTACAAGTTAAAACCAAGGCTGATAAGCTGTTTGAGACTTTGTAAAGATATTGAGTACACCCCAGGGAAGTTATTCATGGTGTGGTCCACGATAGGTGTTGATAATCATTATCTCATGATAATATTTAATAAATAAAAAGTACTTCTTTTTACATATGTAACAACATAGCAATATTATCCCCCTCTGAAATCTCTGCTATGGTACAGTCCACTGTCGAGCCTTTACAATAAGAATCTCATGATAAGTAATAATGTAATAAATGATATTAATAAATAGTAAGGTCTACTCCGGGGAAGAATGATGCGTTTCTGGAACAGCTGTGGGATTGATGAGGAACCCAACACAGATCTGTTTGACCTTTGACCCCGGCCTGTCAGAATTAAACCCTCATGTCTCTCTCACGCACTATTTCGGTAGCTAGGACTTACGCTGAGCTATTATTATTAAGTTTTAATGAGTGTGTAGAGGGCAGGAAAAAAATACCAAAAATGCCAAACAATGGGCTTTGAAAAGCTAAATTAATGAATAAACAAATTAATAATTATCAATAATAACAATATTATATAAAAATTATTATTATTATTATTATTATTATTATTATTATCGTCTCAGGATTTGATTCAACAAGCAGAGCAAATTTTAATGAATATGGAGAAACAAACTTGACCTAACACACTATTTTACAAACACATAAAAACACACACACACACACACACACACACACACACACACAGTAGAAAGGCAGCTGAATTCACAGCTGTGATGCTCATGGCATGTGATCTGCAGAGCTCAGGTTTCTATTATTACTCCACTGCTGAAGAGCAAAAAATCCGTGACTGATTGAAAAACACACACACACACACACACACACACACACACACACACACACACACACACACACACACACACACACAAGCTCAACCACTACCAGTGTATTTACCTACTTAGAAATCACGGTTCCTCAAGTGTTCTTTGGCTGGTTACGGGTTCTTATGGGTTCCGTTAAAGCAAACCCTTCTGTTTTAGAGCTCTCCATAGAACCTTTAAAGGTTTATTTACTGAAAAAAAACCCCAAAAAGTCTCTTATGACGCAAGATGGAAAAGTTTTTCTGTTGATTATTTCATCAGCTATCAAATACTTCACCGTTATAAATGCTAATAAACATTTTTTTTTACAGTAAACATTGCATCATATTTTTAGAAACGAGGAATTAAAACCAGTTCTTTGAAACTTTTGGACCAGAACAAAGCTTAGCAGAAAGAGCTGTGAGAAAAGAACGTGTATTTCTGCCCCGGTGGAGTTTCTAATCCATCATGAAGCGTTTTGTTATATACTATGTATATTTTATCCGTGTATGTCTTGACTTTGCTCTCTCTCATGTGCTATAGAAGATCAAAGCCTGGTTCTGTGTATTTGTGTGATAACTGTACAGTCTGAGTGTGTGTGTGAGTGTGTGTGTGTGTGTTTAAGAGTGTTTGAAGCTCCACTCTCTCTCCATGGTAACCAGCACCAAGCATCTGGATTTTCTCAAACCATCTTTAGTCGTCTTCAGCAGTTCACGGGTCACTCAGTGCACAGAGCTTTAGCGCTGCACTCGTCTCTCATCTACATACGCCGTGCAAAATTCTTTTCATCCTCATCATCGTCATCGTCATTACTATTATTATTATTATTATTATTATTATTATTATTACTTGTATAAAAAAATTCTTATTACACGTAACTCCATCTTTGCCAGTGTATGTTCATTCCAGTGTAAGTAAATTCCTCTGAGTCTAATTCTGCACATTAAAAATTATACTAAGTAGAACTTTTTTAGCATTAAAGGTCACACTGACTGACACGCGACACACACCACACGATTATGTACATGCCATAACTCTATTGGACACCACCGACCACCTTCAACACACACATCCACCAGGGAATCACTTCGCAATAGCTAACGATACAGTCCCTACGGACAGACCACATAATCACAGCCATATCCTCTCACATAATGCTCACAAACACACACAACTAAATTACACACACATACACGCAACATTTACAGGAAAGTGGTGTTAAAAAGTTGGTGTTATATGAGACAGTTAACTCAACCAACATTCCAACTACTATTCTTTATACACAAACCCCCCCATACAATCCCCCCGCCCCCCCATACACCCCTCATACCCCCCCATACCCCCCCGACCTGCCATACACCCCCCATACACCCCTCATACCCCCCCGACCTGCCATACACCCCCCCATACACTCCCCAAGTTTTGAAAATTGCTTGCAAATTATTTTTTATTATAAAAGGAACAATATCTTTTTTAATGAAATTTACAAATTAAGGATTTATCATTGAAAGTTTATCATTTGTAAATCTTTTCAGTCATGAAAGTTACACCAAGTCAAATCTTTTTTTTTTATTATTGAAAGTTAAAGTAAGTAGATTTTTTGTCTTTGTAAATATAACTAACCGATTTTTCTATCATTAAAAGGTACATTTAAAATGTTTAAAAGTTACAATTTTTTTTACAATTTAATGTAATACTGATTAGATTTTTATAACACTGACTGTAAAATTAAATAAAATGCTTAACCACAGAATGGAACTTTTTACCAAAATTACTTCTACTATAGAATAAACTATTAAATTAATAAACTATTAACTTTATTATTGGCAGCTACCCTTAAAAGGATTTATCGCTTAAGGTGTGTTGTTTAGAATCACTAAAGGCTACACTAAGTAGAATTTTATTTCATCGAAAGTTATTCAAACTATAAATTTTTATCACTGTTAAAAACTTCTGATTACTAAAATTTATATAATTGAAATTTGCTTGCTACATTTTTTTAAATCGAAGGATCTGTGACTTTTGTATTTACATTTATTAGTTAAAGTTACACTACAAAGGATAAATTATTAAAGGTTATAATGACGGGTTATATTATTTTTTTATCAGTAAAATTATAACCAGAAGTTTGATCTCGAATTTACACTGGACGTTATTGATCATTTATTTATATAATTGAAAATGATCCTATTTATTTATTTATTATTTATTGTTTACTATCGACAGGAATATAAATATTATCTACAGTGATTGTGAAATATTAACTTATGAAGACATATAACTTCTTTCTCTAGTCAAGACCTTTAATTAAAGAATGTGAATTTAGGGCTCACTATTTAGATAGTGAGCAAGTAAACAAACAATTTAAAAAAAAATTACTGATAAATATTGGGTACTTACCTGGAAAATGTAAAAAATATATTTAAAAAATGTAAAAAATTATATTCTCTTTAATAGCAGCATGATTAAATGACTCATCAAAAATATTTTACTTAGTATTTATAATTTAAAAATATATATATTTGCTTGATTTCTTTGCTGTAGGTATTAAGGCTGTCTTTTTATAAACTTGCACTCAATATATGTCATAAATAAATAAATAAATAAATAAATAAATAAATAAATAAATAAATGTAGCATTAAATACAGCGGCTTTAACACACAGCTAAGTTTCCACTGACTTTTTTCGGAAGAGTAACAAGCGAAATCTACTTCGCGTTTTTATTGCTGTTCTTTAAGATAAAGATCAGAGCTACTCTGGAAACACTATACTACACTCACAATCTTGTAAATCCTGCCGACAAATTTGTAAGGAGATCAGCCCAAACATTTACAGGAAAGATAGAGTTGAAAGTGGAAAATACGTGAGATAGCGAGAGAGAGAGGAAGGGAGACGCTGTTAGACAAACAGTGGAGTGGTGGTTGTTGAGGAAACGAGGGAATTATCCAGCAGTTTGAGAGGAGAAAAGAGGCCATGCTGGGATGAAAAGAAATCTCTCACCTTGGCCTTTAATAATGACAGAATAGTAGCGAGCAGATTGCTGTTGTTGCTGTTGCTGTTTTATTTTGTTGACCTTTTTAATTTTGTCTATTGTTTTTTTTTTTTAAGAAATATGATTTCATTCCATTTTATCTTTTGTTCCACTCTGTGTTTTGTTGGATACTCTTCTTCTTCTTCTTCTTCTTCTTCTTCTTCTTCTTCTTTCGGCTTTTCCCTTCAGGGGTCGCCACAGCGAATC
>JAKKZJ010000018.1:1109901-1119980 GCA_033441845.1 Pangasius mekongensis | reverse complement strand
CAGAGCTCTAAATACTGGGACTAACCGAGAGCCAGAGCTCTAAATACTGGGACTAACCGAGAGTCAGAGCTCTAAATACTGGGACTAACTCAGAATTAGAGCTTTACTGGGGCTTAGTCATTACACATTCATACGTCATCTATTATCTTATATATAATTGTTTTTAATGACGTGTGAATGTAGAAATTCTTTGTACACCCAGATTGTTAACCTTCAGTTGTGTTTTCTTCCACAGAGTGAAAGACTCTCGAGGTATTTGACCTTTTACACACACACACACACACACACACAATAGTGAAAGGTTCTACCTGTATATTTCTATCTTTGGAAGTATATTTGTGCTATTTTTACTTTCAGAGCTTTTTACTTTTTTAAACATTTGTTTAAAAACAGTTATTAGTGATGTTCATGCGTAACTTTTCTCGTCAGAAACGACGGCGTGCCCTCCGGTTCGTCCCTCGCTGATCGCTACGATCACAGAGAGAGCCGCCGGCCATACTCACGCCTCGACCGAGACGACAACACCGACTACAAGAAGGTAGAGAGGGTTTTTTTTGTTTTGTTTTGTTTTTAAAGTGGGCGTGGCTTTCTGGAGAGTACAGGAAGAGCTTTCAGTGTAGAACAGGAAGTGTGTGTGTTTAGCTGTAGCAAAGAAATCGGAGGAAAGGAGTGTACAAATTATGGAGATGTAAATGGACCGGAAGGGTGTGGAGGCAGGAAATCCTCAATCTCACGGACACACACACACACACACACACATACAGATAGATCAGGAGATAGAGTATCATATACCAGCTAGCAACACTGTTCCAGAGGCTAGCAGCTAGTTACTGAACTGAGCCGCCCAGGAAAGGATGGGTTTCTATTTGTTTGATGTGTCTGTGTGTGTGTGTGTGTGTGTGTGTGTGTGTGTGTGTGTGTGTCTGTGTGTCTGTGTGTGTGTGTGTCTGTGTGTAGCTTTATGAACAGGTCCAAGCTGAAAATGAGAAGCTGAAGTCTCAGTTACGCGACACACATCTGGAGCTGGATGATCTCAAGCGGCAGCTGGAGAAGGCCACACAGGTGAGGGGATTACAGGTGAGAGGGTTACACGAGAGGAGATTACAATTGAGGGGGGTTACAGTCAAAGTCTGCTTTATTGTCAATTCTGCTACATGTTCAGCACGTTACAGGTGAGTGGGGGTTAAATGTTACAAGTGGGGGTGTTACAGATGAGAGGGTTACAGGTGAGGCAGGGTTACAGGTTTCAGGTGAGAGGGGGTTACAGGTGAGGCAGGGTTACAGGTTTCAGGTGAGAGGGTTTCAGGTGAGGCGGGGTTTCAGGTTTCAGGTGAGGCGGGGTTTCAGGTGAGGCGGGGTTTCAGGTTTCAGGTGAGAGGGGGTTTCAGGTGAGGCGGGGTTTCAGGTGAGGCGGGGTTTCAGGTTTCAGGTGAGAGGGTTTCAGGTGAGAGGGGGTTACAGGAGAGGGGGTTTCGGGTGAGGCGGGGTTACAGGTTTCAGGTGAGAGGGGGTTACAGGTGAGAGGGGGTTACAGGTGAGAGGGTTACAGGTGAGGCAGGGTTACAGGTTTCAGGTGAGAGGGGGTTACAGGTGAGGCGGGGTTTCAGGTTTCAGGTGAGAGGGGGTTTCAGGTGAGAGGGTTACAGGTGAGAGGGTTACAGGTGAGAGGGTTACAGGTGAGAGGGGGTTACAGGTTAGTGGCTGATCTTCACGGCATCAAACAGCATAAAAACCACGTAATAAATGCAGAAGTAAATTGTAGTTCGTTTCTTGATAAATTTTAATGATGTGCTTCTCTGTGAACTGGGCCTTAAAGTGTGCTTTTAAAAAAAAAAAAGTGTAAAATAAAGAAATAATATTTAGAAAAAAAATGTTATTTGAAGTTTTTTTGACAATATTATTTATCCAATACTTTTTAAAATTTTATTTCTTGCTTTACTGTTTATTTTTAGTTTAGATTTTAAAGCGCTACCCTGGTGCCTTAGGTTCAGCGCTTGTTCAGTGACAGTCGCTGGATTCGGCTCAGAGTCACAGGACCTGCAGTTAAACATGGCTGCTGATTGTATAAGTGCCTTCAGTGCCTTTAAAAAATAAATAATCAGTTAATAAAATGATATTAAATCGTATTATATAAAGAAAATCAATTTAAAAATACGTTCTACATTCTACAGTCTCTCATTAACACACACTTATGAATTCACTGAATTCACTTCTATTCTTTTTGCACATGAAACATAATTAAATAAAATTAATGCTGTTTTATTTATTTATTTATTTATTTATTTATTAAAAAAAAAAATCCAAATCAGGTTAAATCCTAAATGTATTTTGGATTTATTTATTTATTTATTTATTTATCAATAAATAAATAAATATTTAATCACCTGATCTTCAGTTAAATATGGCTGTGCTTGTGCTTTTTAAAATTGAATATAATTTTTTATTTTAAAGAATTAAAGATAGTAATCAGCACTAGAGCAGTAATTCAACAGTGTTGGGGGGAAAAAAAGCTAAAAATTATTAGTAATCAAATTATTGCAAATGTTTGACATAAAATTGATCTTACCATAATATTTAATAAATAAATAAATAAATAAATGTTTTTTGTTGTTTTATGTTGTTTTGTTTGCTCTGCTTTCACGTAAACACACTTGTAGTGAATGCACGTACATTTTTTAACTCACTTTCAACGAAAATCCATAACACACTACTGATGAGATAATTGTGTGTGTGTGTGTGTGTGTGTGTGTGTGTGTGTGTGTGTGTGTGTGTTTACAGAGACAGGAGCGCTTCGCTGATAGATCACAGCTGGAGATGGAGAAAAGGGTAAACAATTTACACACACATTATTCTGTTTAACGCAAAAATACGTGTGTGTGTGTATTTGTGTGTATTTGTGTGTGTGTGTGTGTGTGTGTGTGTGTGTGTGTGTGTTTGAGTCCCATAACTCCTTCCACTGGTTTATATCTGAAGGTTGCTGACAGGTCTCAGTACCGGCTCGGTGCTTTCGGTAACGTCCAAATAAATTAACTTTATCGAGCTCTGCTATTGGCCGATCCACACGCCTGTCACTGCTGAAAAAAAAAAAAAAAAATCAAATAAATAAATAAAAATAAGGGGGGCGGGGCTAGCTCTATCAGCCTATCACGAAAGCCCTGTGTTACACAAGCGTGTGTGTTTGAGTGTTCACCTTTAAATCTGTGTGTGTGTGTTGTATAGTTTTGCATTCACTGTGTATGATCATGTAAACACTGATCACTGTGTGTTTATCACTCTGTGTGTGTGTGTGTGTGTGTGTGTGTGTGTGTGTGTGTGTGTGTGTGTGTGTGTGAGAGAGAGAGACTGAATCACATTTGTGTGTTGTGTGTTGGAATTGTACGTGCATGTTTTGTACGATAGCTAGCACATTTTATCCAGTAAACACGATTACGATTGCTAGCTTCGAGACTTATCTGAGTGACAGTTTGGTCCATCACACATTCTAAGTGTTTAGGTAAGGGATGTACCTAATAAACTGGACACTCAGTGTGACCTAATCACGTTGTTTAGAGTGTGTGTGTGTGTGTGTGTACACAGTGCTGTTTTTTATTTCAGAAGTTTGGCTTTGGTTTGTTTACACACAGCAGCTTGTGTTGTGTTTTTCACTTTCACGTGTGTGTGTGTGTGTGTATGTGTGTGTGTGTGTGTGTGTGTGTGAGGGTGCACACATAAATGTACGTGTTTGCATGTTATGTGTTTGCGAGTGTACACGTGTGTAGGTGAATATACATGTGTGTGTCTGAGTGTTCATAAATACATGTGCATGCGAGTGCACACGCTTTTTGTTTGTGCGAGTGTGTATGCATACGAGTATACTAACATGTATATTAACATACTTACATGTGAGCGTGTGTGTGTACTTGTGAGTGCGTGTGTGTGTACTTACATTTGAGCGTGTGTGTGTACTTACATTTGAGCGTGTGTGTGTACTTACATTTGAGCGTGTGTGTGTGTGTGTGTGTGTGTACTTAAATGTGTGTGTGTGAGTGTGCGCATGTACTAACCTGCAGGTGTATGTGTGTTTGCGAGTGTACTTACATGTGAGTGTATGTCTGTGTAAGTGTGTGTGTGTACTAACCTGCAGGTGTATGTGTGTTTGCGAGTGTACTTACGTGTGTGTGTGTTTGTGTGTTTGTGTGTTTGTGTGTGTGTGTGTGTGTGTGTGTGTGTGTGTATATCACATGACTCTTACAAAAACTTGTGTGTGTGCAGGAAAGACGAGCGCTAGAAAGAAAGATCTCTGAGATGGAGGAGGAACTTAAGGTACTTACACACACACACACATACCAATATATATACACAGCATACACACACACACACACACACACACACACAAAGTGACCGGTATGAACCTGAAACACTTTAAAAAACACTTTTTAGCTTTCTTGAATGAAGCTAGTTAGTTTTATGTTGTTGTATTGTGTGTGTGCGTGCACTTGCACGTGTGTGTGTGCGTGCACTTGCACATGTGTGTATGTGTGTGTGTGTGTGTATACATGTGTGTGTGTTTCTGTATGATTGTAATACAAATAATGAGACTCACCTTATGATAATGAAAGCACCTACAGCTAGACGTGTGTTTAACGTGGGTGATGTTCCTAATTTCAGTGATGAGATAAAACGAGGGAAAAGAGACAGAATTAAAGGAAAGAGGTATAAAAACAGAGAGAAAACTGATAGTCTCCAGTGTGTGTATTAGTGTGTTTCTATTTTCTAATGCTAGCTTTGTGTAAACGTATTAATGCAGTTATTAGGGGTCCAAGCACTGCTGTCCGCTCAACATTCCGCTCATTTGCATAATATGCGAAACCGACTTTTGTGAACTCGTCCTACGATTTTTTGCTTTTCTTCGCAAAATCAGTGTCAGAG
Source organism: Pangasius mekongensis (assembly GCA_033441845.1). Classification (NCBI taxonomy): domain Eukaryota; kingdom Metazoa; phylum Chordata; class Actinopteri; order Siluriformes; family Pangasiidae; genus Pangasius; species Pangasius mekongensis. The sequence continues at coordinate 1,115,072 of JAKKZJ010000018.1, read as the reverse complement.
TCAAACGTCAGAACCTCGATAATTTGTAAACAATATGGCCGCCACATGCCAAGCAATCCAGGTGGGGGTGGAGCTTAGTTTAGTCAAAAAGCCGTAACTTGTGACGGATTTTGACGCATTTGGATGAAATGTGAACACAGAGTTCAGGATAAAGTTCTGAGGAATTGTGCAAAATTTGGGGCGTGGTCATAAAAGGAGGCGGGGTTACATCGAAATTACGATTTGTCAGGAACCGTAAGTCCGAACAAGCTGTAATTTGGTAAACTATTTATTTGTGTTAGCTGGGTTTATCGAGACCAGCAGTGTGTTTGTTTAAAGTATCGTTAATGTTCTTTTATACCGAAAATGAAAACTCGCCACTGTGGGTGCTACTTGCGAAAAGTGCTTGGACCCCACACATCGCTTCTCTCAGCTTTATTTTATTCCTTTTTATTTATTTTTTTTTAACATAAGTTTGTTTTTGTTTTTCAAAAACATAAGAACAAAGAAGACAAAAAAAAAGAACACCAGGAACATTTGTGTGTGTGTGTGTGTGTGTGTGTGTGTGTGTGTGTGTGTGTTTATGACTGTAATGACACTTGTTTAAACCAAAGCCACACGTGTGTTACACTGTTACACATCTCTCTTTGATCTCACATTCCTTCCTCTTTCATGTTGTTACCACTTGTTTCTGTTGCTCTAATTTCTGCTCTCTCTCTCTCTCTATCCCCCTTTCTTTTCCTGTTTTTCCCCCCACTACTCTTTACTTTAATCTCTTTTAATCATCACTCTCTTTTCCATCTCTGCTCCTCTCTCTCTCTCTCTCTCTCTCTCTCTCGCTCTATCTTTCATCCTTTCTTTGTATCTCCTGTTTCCCCCCCGTCGTGTGTGTGTGTGTGTGTGTGTGTGTGTGTGTGTGTGTGTAGAACCTCCCGGAGATAAAGCAGGTTCAGGCCCTGAGGCAGTATAATGAGCGATTGCAGGCGGAGAACAGAGCTTTGGCCCGCGTTCTCTACAAACTGCCCGCCGCTGATCTATAAGCCCCACCCACTCCATTTACATGTCCCATTTTTGGCTCCGCCCACTCCTGTAGACAGGCAGGTGCTGCCATCTGTTGCTCCGCCCGTTTTGAATCATTTCCCTGCATTCCTTACAGCGAGCTTTACAGTGCAGTGACGTTATTACTGAGAAATCTCTGGCACGTCCGTCTCTCGTAATCCATCACGACGCAAAGTGCTGCAAATGATTCGAGTCAAAAATATTTCGATGAATTCTTTTTTTGTTTTTTTCTTTCAAAAATACGATGACGAATACACAATACACTTTGTTTGTGATGTTAAGTGGTTACGTTTGTAAGGAAGCGCTTTCCTTAGATCATTCTAATACTCACGTCCAGTACGATTGTCCCACGTAAGAGATTTTGTGAGATATTGTGAGTAAATTTTTTGAAAATGTAATAATAATAATAAAAAAAAAATAATTAAAATGATGGCAAACTGAATGGACGAGCTGGTGTGATGTTTAAAATTGTAAAATATATATATATTATTTTAATTCAACAGATTTTTTTTTCTGATAAATAAAACTCAAAAATGTGTTTAATATTTTATCAAACAAACAAGTTTCTGTTATTATTTATAACTTTTTAGAATGAGGCACTGTCTCGCCGACGGTGTCGTTAACCCCGTGTATCGAGATGAACCCGGACGTGGCGCTGCGTCGCGTTCTCGCTGAGCTTCGAGGAGCCCGTCGCGTCACGGCCGCGTTCTTAACGTGCATTGTGTGTATTGTGTGTTGATTCTCGCGTGTCGGAGGCGGATACTCGAGTGGTGATTTATTTCTCAGTAATAAATCGGAGTGCTGTGGGACAGAGTTGGGTCTCGAGTGTGTTGCTGTGACGTGGAGCTCCGTCTGGACTGGACTGGCTTCCTGCATGAACTGATCTGCCTTTCAGCTCTTTACTCATTCCACTTTTTTACCTTTTACTTTTCATACTTCTGTGATTTTCTTTTTTTTTAAATATATATATATATCTTTTCCCTGGTTCTGGTTCTGTTGCCTGAGGTTTTACTGGACTGCATGGCTTCTGCATACGGCACTCATGCATCCTCACACACACACACACACACACACACGCAAAGTAATTATTTTTAATTATTGCAAGCCATTTTAATAACGTGTCCTGTTTATAACTTAATAAATTAAGATTATTTCTTACAACTCTTTTTCCTTAAGCCAAAAAAAATTAAACACTAAAAATATATCATAATTTTTTTTTACATCTATAACCTTAATGTTCTTCTTAAAATATTTCTGTTTTTACATTTTTAATAAAAATTTAATTTAAAAAATATTTTTTAATATAAGTATTTAGGATAGAATAGTCTTAAATTTTTAATAAAATAAATTCCAAAAATATTTAAGAAAGAAATGTAACGTTTTCGTTTTTAAAAAAAGTTCTTAAATATTTAATTAAACAGATTCTTTATCTAATTTTTTTCTTCCTAAAATTTGTCATTTAAAAGAAAAATCAAAAATGGAAAATAATGTAAGTGTCTCTATATACAATGGATATAAAAGTCTACACCCCCCTGTTAAAGTGGCAGGATTTTTGTGAGAAACTAAGAGAAATCGTGTCAGAACGTTTTCCTCCATCAGTGTGAAATTACAGCGTATAAAAATTAAGTGAAAAACAATCAGAAACATTTTGGGTGAAAAAAAGAAAAATAAAAAACGTAGAATATCCTGGTTGTGTGAATGTTCCCACCCCTCAGCTGATACGGTGCTGAAGCAGTGTTTGATTTTATTCCACCACTCAGTCTCCTTGGCTAAGACGCTGTCAGCGCGGCGCAGCTCGACTTGCCAATGTTTTCTCACTCCATCAAATTATAACGGCGTCTCCGGCACACAGCCGCTTCAGGTCACCCCACGGAGCTTTAGCTGGATTCGGGCTCGGGCTCGGGCTCAGGCTGTGGCTGTGGCTCGGGCTCGTTCAGAAACACTGATCTTCTTTTGGTGAAGCCGTTCCTTTGTTGATGTGGATGTGCGCTTTGGATCGTTGTCGTGCTGAAAAGTGAAATTCCTTTCCATCTTCAGCTCACTAGAAGACACCCGAAGGTTTCGCACTAAAACCCACTGGTATTTGTGGCTATTCATGATTCCCTCCACCTCGATAAAAGCCCCAGTTCTGGCTGAAGAAAAGCAGCCGTGAAGCATGATGCTGCCACCACCGTGCTTCACCGTGGGGATGGAGTTCTTTGTATGGTGTTCTTCTAATTCTTTTGGAATTGGTTTGTGGTGATTTAGTCGAGTTTGGATGTTTATTGTGAGAAAGGGCTCCCGTCTAGCCGCTCTACCCCACAGCCCAGACGAAGGGCTCCCGTCTAGCCGCTCTACCCCACAGCCCAGACGTGAAGAATATGAGAGAACATTGTCACATCTAGAGAGTAATCAGTACGTGTCAGATGTTCCTGCAGCTCCTTTAATGTTGCTGTTGGTCTCTTGGCAGCCTCCCTGGTAAGTTCTTGTCTTGTCCTTTTGTAAATTTTGCAGGGATGTCCTGTTCTCGGTGATGTCACTGTGGTGCTCCATTGATGACTTGTTGATGATGGCCTTCATATTGATCCATTGTTCATCGAATGTTTTGGAAATTCTTTGAGACCCCTCTCCTGATCGATTCCTTTCCACAGTGAGACCCTGTACAGGCTTTATAAGCTCTTTGCAGCCCATGGCTTCAGAAGCCAGATGAAACCAAGAAGATGTGAAGAAAATCCTACAGAAACAGCAGGTCTGTATTTGAGGTTAATCAGAATAATTTCATCGAAGACAGCTGTATGATAATTACTTTTGAACATGAGATTGAATGTGATTGGTTCATTCACATCACAGCCACATCCCTAATTATAAAAGGGTGTGCAAACTTATGCAACCAGGTTATTGTAACTTTTTCATTTTTCCTTTTTTTCCCCTAAAATGTTTCTGTTTGCTTTTCGCTTAATTTTTATACGTTGTATTTTCACACTGAGGGTGGAAAGAGTTCTGACATCATTAAGTCTCCATACAGAAATTAACACTTTTTAGCAAAATGTCTTCCAAAGTTTTTCATACTTTATTTATATATATATATATATATATATATATGTATTTTAAATAGCCTTTAAGAATGTCTTTGACAAAAGAACAACATATTGAAATCATTCTCATGACTGAATCAGGAAGCTGTCGCAAGGTTGTGACGGACTTTAAAAAGAAACGTGACGATCACGAAGTTGGGAAAGATGACTTTTTGCGTTTAGAGAGAAATATATAATATATATATAACTACAGTGGCTAGGCTTTGGTGCTCTCACAGCCACGGCCCAGGTTCAATTCCCGTTAAAATTATAAAGTTACAAAGGTTCTCCAAATGAACGATTAGCCTCATTCTTTCCTCCCGGTTCTTCTTTTTCTGTCCTTTTGCAAAGTGATAATAATCAGAATAAAACAAATCAGTAAAACTGTTTCTTTCTGAATATCCATATCTACAGCTTTCAGAAAAAGTGTCATAATTTACACTTAGGCATGTCCATAAACCAAAAAATAAATTATTTACATATAAAATATGGTTCAAGTTTACAGCATTTACAATTATTCACCTGCCACACACTTTTAGACAATATAGCAGTTTAAAGAGGAGGAACAAAAAGCCGTCAGTAGGTGTGAGAGTTGGCTTTAGCCTCATGAGCCGCAGGTCATTTTATTCCCACAGTCTAAAAGCTTGAGGTTATTGTTGCAAGATAAAAAAAAAAAAAAAAGGATAGAAAAATTACAGTTCAGGAGAATCAATCTGGCAGCACGTCAACGTAATCAGAGTCCACCACGTCTAAGAGAGGAACAGAAAGACGGAGGAATTAGAAAATGTATCTTTTATTAGGTAAATAAAGCTAAAATAAATGTTTGTCTTTTTTGCTCACTCTCATAGTCCGGTGTGTCGTCAGAGACCACAGATTCCTGGTCTGTTTGTTTCCTCTTCACAGGGTGACGCAGGCGAGTTGCTAAACCCCGGTTTCTCTTCTTATAATGACGAACAAGCTCTTCCAGCGTCTTAAAAAACTTTTCCTTCACACCTGCACTGGCCTGAGAGGACAAACAATGCTCACAAGGTGATTATTTCCCTATAACAGCACCTCCTAAAGTGTTTTATTCCTCTTACA
>JAKKZJ010000018.1:1085481-1088422 GCA_033441845.1 Pangasius mekongensis | reverse complement strand
GACTGTGTGAGTTCCCCAGGTTTTCTGCCTCTAAGGCAGTTTTATTAGACTGTGTGAGTTCCCCAGGTTTTCTGCCTCTAAGGCAGTTTTATTAGACTGTGTGAGTTCCCCAGGTTTTCTGCCTATAAGGCACTTTTATTAGACTGTGTGAGTCCCCCAGGCCTGCAGCAGTTGTAGCAGTTGATGCTGGAAACAGATCAGCGTCTTGCTCGCCTGTGCACATCCTGTTATTATCTTCTCCTCTGGGGCAGCATTAAGTAGTTTGGGAACTGGGCATGTGCCAGGCTCTAATGTTAGGGTTTCAGAGGGGGATTTCACCGTGCCAGGCGTGTACACACATGCCCTCCAGCCGCCCTCCAGCCGCCCTCCAGCCGCCCTCCAGGATCGCAGACAGACCAGAAGGATGAGTGGAGGAACAATTCTTGATTTCAGATTTCATCAGTTAGCAAATATTACTACAAGCTTTATTTAGAGTATGTTTATTAACTGAGATTCTTTAGTAACACGAGTCAGGTACGGTGCGTTCTGATTGGCTGAGAGCAGTACAGAGTGTAATCACTGTAACTAGATCAGGTGTTAGTCATTATGAGGGAACAGTAATTAACACTGTGTGTGTGTGTGTGTGTGTGTGTGTGTGTGTGTGTGTGTGTGTGTTTGTGTGTGTAAGGAGTGTACATGGGTCAACCGATTAAATAAAACAGTTCCTGGTTGTGGAGTCAGACTTTTGGACCTGTGTGTGTGTGTGTGTGTGTGTGTGTGTGTGTGTGTGTGTGTGTGAGAGAGAGAGAGAGAGAGAGTGTAAGTGTGTGCACGTGTGCTTTCTCATTTGTCCTCCAAAACAGTTATGAAGATGAGAATGTCAGTGAGGGAGATTAGAAGTGTGTGTGTGTGTGTGTGTGTGTGTGTGTGTGTGTGTGTGTGTGTGTGTTTACGACTTGCTGTGAATTATGGGTCTCTGGTGGAGTCTCGGTCGAGAGCAGCTTCTGTCAGCAGATTTTAGGAGAGATTCCTATCAACACCAGCAGTTTCACTAATACGCACGCATGCGCACACACACACACACACACACACACACACACACACACACACACACACACACACACAGAGATGAACAGTCGTTGCTGTGTGTGTTTTTATAGCATGAGCTTTCATATTCATGTCTCTCAGCGCACCTCATAAATTGAGTGTGTATATTAGCATTGCACTAATAAGTGCTAGCAGTGTTTGACAGTTGGCTGACTCACAGGCATTTATATGAAGATAATAATTCCCACATCTGGCTTTCGTCTGTGTGTCTGCACTTTAAACGTAAACATCCCGTCTCTCTAAACCAATCACATTTACTGTAAAATATCCTGTAGTTATGTAGTAGGTGGCAGTTTTATAGGGTTATGAGTCTGAGGGGCAGCCTGAGGGGCAGTTTAGGTGGAGTTTGTGCGATTTGCAGGTTTCAGGTGGAGTCTCACGGTTATGAGTTTCTTTTGCAAATAAAACTTTATGAAGTGAAGGTTTTTGAGGAAATCAAGACTGAAACCTATAGGGCATTTTTAGCTGGAGTCTCCTAAGGGGCAGTTTCACATGGATTACTTCGAGGGTCTCGTATCTTGATTCTAAGAGGCAGGTCTTGAAGTTTTGAAGGTCTCAGAATTGCAGTATAAGGGACTGTTGGATGTGGAGAACAAGGGTCATGAGGGTCTCAGAGTTGCAGCCTAATGGGCAGATTCAGGTGAAGTTTGAGTTTTTTAGTGCCTCAGATGTTTCAGATGGCATTTGAGTGTTATAAGGGTCTCACATCTGCAGCCTAATGGGGCAGTTTGACGTGGACTGTAAGGGTTATGAGGGCCTCAGATTAGCATCTAATGAGCAGGTGGAGTTTGAGCTTTTTGAGTGTGTCATATCTGCTGCCATTGGGGCAGGTTCAAATGGAGTATAAGAGATATGAGAGTCTCAGATCTAAAGCCTTACTGGCAGTTTTAGGTGGAGTTTGAGCATCTTGAGGGTCTCCAATCCGCAGCCTAATGGGCAATTTCAGGTGGAATACGAGTGTTATGAAAGTTTCAGGCAGAGTTTGAGGATTTTGAGGGTCTCGTAAGGAGAAGGTGGTGTATAAGGTATATGATCTGCATCCTATGGGGCAACTTCAGATGGATTCTGAAAACTTTGAAACCTATGTGGGTCTTAGACGTGCAGCCTGAGGGACAGTGTCAGGTGGAATCTCAGGATTATGGGGACTGGTGACAAGACTATGGGGCAGCTTCTGGTGAAGTCTGAGGGTTGTGATGATATCGCAACTGAAGCCTAAGAGGCATTTTCAGGTAGAGTTCTGAGCATTTTGAGGCTCTCAGATTGAATTTGATTATTATAAAGGTTTCACATCTTTAGCTTAAGAGGCTAGTTTCAGGTGAAGTCTCAGGGTTATCGTGATCTGTAGCCTGAGGGGCAGTTATCATGAGTGAAGCCTATGGGGCAGTTTCAGTTGGAGTTCTCAGATTTTCAGCTGTCTGATAGCAAAAGATTATTTTTGACTTGTCTGTTTTCTTTTTCTTTAAACCCACAGTCATCAGACTGCTAGCACTCATGTTATGGTTAGACACATTCTCTCTCTCTCTCTCTCTCTCTCTCTCTCTCTTATCTTGTCTTATCAAGTCACATCTTGCTGAAAGAGAGGAGATGGTTTTGCTCAGTGATGTGATAAAGAAACAAAGTTTGAATCCTTACAATGCTGCAGCCAGGGAGGGAGGGATGTCATACTCTCTCTCTCTCTCTCTCTCTCTCTCTCTCATATCGATCACAGCCACACTAGCCAATCATGGGCGTCTGTGAGCTCATGCATGTGGAAGTGGGTGGATAGCGCTTTCCTCCGAGTGTGTTCCGTTGCACGAAACGATGCGGTCGGCTAGCTTCTCGTCTCTTGGAGGAAGTGTGTGTTAGCCTTTGCTTT
>JAKKZJ010000018.1:1026224-1047909 GCA_033441845.1 Pangasius mekongensis | reverse complement strand
GAAAACTTTACCGATAGCATCGTTTTTGCCGATCTTGTCATAGTCCAGAACGGTTATAACGATTTGAACTTTCTGTAGAGAGAGAGAGAGAGAGAGAGACAGAGAGAGAGAAGAATACAATCAGTAATTCTGCAGATTGTTTTACGAGACTTGAAAATGTTGTAAATTCAGCTTGATAGCTTTGTGGGGTGTTCTGGGAGAAAACTGTCAGAAGTTTTGATCAAAATTCTTTTCAAAAACAGATATAATTTCACCAACAGGTTAAAATGTAGAAGTGTTTTAATATCTTTCTGACGCTTTCTAGCCTTTCTGCAGAGACCTTGTCGTGCATGTGTACAAAAAGCCGGTTTAACCATCATATTTTGCCAAAACTGTCACACTGTATGATTCTGTTGCTTTTTAAAGATTATTTCTTGTCACACTGTACACAATCCCAGTAAGGTCTATAAGTGAAATCGGTAAAGTTCGATAACAGACTGTGTGATGGTGTGTGTGCGCGCCGTGTCAGATTATATGATGAAGTTCCTGCGATTCAAGAAAATCACTCGCGCACAAAACGAGCTCGCGTGAACACAAACATTCTTCAAATTAAGATTGGGGTAATGTGGAGACTTTTTCTGTCCATTAGCGTGTTTCGTTTATTGTCATACTCGATTTGTAGCTGTCCCATGAGTTTGCCGTCCTCCTATTCGCCGATTTTATACAAGCATCGTAACAGCACTGACATTCTGATATTTTATTTAATCAGAACTTTCTCACACTGTCAGCAGCCATCCTTGATCACAGTGGCGCTAAATCGCATCGTGTTATGCGTTCTCAGACCACTGACCTCAATCACGACCAAAGAATTAATTCACAACATGCAATATTTGTATTTGGCTGAAAATCGTTTAGTGTAAATCCATCTTAAAGGAGATGTCTTGATTAGCTAGCTGGCTAGCTAAGTGTGAATTCCACACACAATGAACATAAGGCTTTGATCAAGTTGTTGGTTATGTGCTGTAACAAAACACACAAAAGCCTAGAGAATTCAGTTTGCAAACGGTATAAATTGTCGGTTAAGTAAAAGTTGTTAAATTATCCGCGATGCTAAAGAAAAAATGGGAATTGGCGAGTGAATGATTCAGCGATTATTCCTCGTGAACAGAGATCGGTAACGAGGCGATGCTGCGTATAATCTTTCATAAAGTGAATGATCGTATTTATTTCTTCTATATTTTATTTATATATCTGAAATTAAATTAAATGCAAATTAAATTTTAAAATGTATAGCAGTTCCGTTTAGAGAAATCAGTGTGTTGGCATATTTCAGTGGAACTCGAATTAAATCTTTAAATGCGATTAAAACTTTACTTCTGGTTGAAAAACATATTTCAGACTTCAGAACTTATGTATAGTTAAAAAGTTCATCACACAAAGGATTTTCCCAGGTTGACACACACACACACACACACACACACACACACACACACACACACACACACACACACACACAGACAGTAAACTTTAGCACTTTATTCTGAAGAATTATAATGTGGATGTAGGTCTACAGCGTGCTAGATGTTGGTCATTATCATTAAAAATGTAAGTTTTCCTCACTGACTAATCTCTAGTTTTCTAAGGAAGAAAGAAAAATCTACTGCTAATTGCTTTCTCCATTGATTGAATTTACAGCTAAAGCTTGGAGATTAACGGCCAGCACTCAATCGTGGTTAAGTGTGGCTAACAGGTAGTCAATATGAATTATAGATTAAACAAGATCTAGATTCCAAAAGGAGGATAACTGAGGCCACAATTAAGCTCTTGTGTATTTTGATTGAATCAGATTATTCCAGAAAGTGGTAGAGTCGGCATATCGATAAATAGGAGTTTACAGAGGTCATGGTTTGGAGAGATGGATGTATTTGCACCAGCAAAACATCTGGCTGAAAGGTGACTCGGACACCCAGAAGTGGTTTGACCGATGAACGGATTTAAATTGGATTAAAAATTGGTTTATGGATAATCTCTACACAGATATACAGTATTCCTCATTTCACATGAAAAGACTAAGAAAAAGTTTTTTTAAAAAATGTTTCTAAGATATCTTAAAACATCTAAGATATATCTAAGATATTTTAAAACATAAAAATCATTGCACTAAAACTTCAGGGCCGTGAATATAAATTCAGGTTTTGGGAAAACAATCAGTTGATTTTTTTTTTTTTTTTGAGGAATTTTTTTGCTGGATTAATCTGGAACTTGATGCGTAGCCAGTATCTTGGGAAAGTCTTAAAGAAATTCATACCAGGTTAAATATGGGATACATAATATATCAGGTGTGTTAAATCAGGCAGCCTTCTCGGAAATCCATTTTTAAGCCAGTGCTGTAAAACCAAGCCAATTTTCCATATAATCAAATGCCGAAGAAGCACCGTAAAGTTATCTGCCCTTTTCGAAGAGAGTCAACTTTATATTTAATGAGTTGAGAGTGGGACGTTCTGATTAGCAGCCTTAGTGCTGAATTGAAAGCAGAGCCCATGCAGCAAATCCTCTGAACCATGAAATGCAAAATCAATTTGGAGCACTTTGCAGTTATTTGCAATGCCTCCACCAAGCATGGATTTTTAAAATGACTATCAGCTACCTAAACTCTATTTGGGGTCAATTTTAGTATATTTAAGGTGTAAAACGTGGTCCGGGTGCATCGTTGTTACCTGGATTTGTTCGAATGGCACTTCGAAGCTGAAGGACTCATTGTAGTAGGGGTTCAGGGTGTTCTTTTTGATTGTCGTCTTTTTCTTCTTTAGACGTTTACCATTCTGCATCAGATGGATCTTCACGTACGGGTCTGCAACAAGACACAAAAATGGCAAAGTTAATTCATTGCACCTTAAAGATAAATCTTAGACCCTATCTGTCCCTATCTCTACCTTAATTAACCCTAAAACGCCACCTGACCCTTTTCAGACACTAACTGACCACGCCCCATTACAGATCTTACTTGATGTATCAAACTCGACACCCTTTAGACCCACTTACCCCATCATGACCCCTACTTAACTCCTCGTACTTAATGCTTTTAAGTTCCCATTTGATTCCTTCCTAAACCTTACCAATGAACTTCTCGCAGATGTTACCTGTCCTATACTAGATTTGAGCCATTATAAATGCTACCTACCCCCTAGCTGATCCTAATTTATGCTTCCTAGATCTTACTTTATTCCTTCCTAAACCCCACCTTACCCAATCCAAGACCCTACCGTACACTCCATAGACCCACTTGAACCCTCATATATCCCACTTAACTCCTCCCAGATCATACCTGGCCTTTACTAGACCCCAACTTTAGGGCAGTAGCAGCTGAACAGTTACTGGGTTACTGATCAGAAGGTCGGGGTTCACTGCCAAGCTACCACTGTAGGGCCCTTGAGCAAGGCCCTTAACCTGCTCTGCTCCAGGGGCACTGTATCATGGCTGACCCTGTGCTCTGACCCCAGCTTCCTAACAAGCTGCGATATGAAAAGAATTTCACTGTGCTGTATATGTGACAAATAAAGGCTTCTTTAACTGACTCCATGTAAATCCAGTTTGAGCCCAAATAAATACCACTTAACGCCTCGCAGATCCTACCTGATGCTTCCTGGGACCCACTTTATTCCTTCCTAGACACAACATCTTACCTTGTTGCATTTGCTCTTATATAAGACTTTGCAATATTGCTTTTGTCTGGTTTATACTTTTTTTTATTTCTATTGGGTGTGCCACAAGGCTCTATCTTAGGCCATCTTCTATTTGTAATCTACACACTCCCTCTGAGTAATCACTAATCAGTCATTCAACAGCACTCAAATTAAACACAATTTGAACTCTAATAAATACTCCATAACCGCTCCCAGATCTTACCTGATGCTTCCTAAATCCTACTTCATTCTTTCTAAAACTGACCTTACCCCATTCCGGATCTTACTTGACCCCCCCAGCACCCACTTGAAGCTCACTGGCACTTTGTAGATTAACATTCCCCCTTTAAAATCCCATTTGTTCCCAAGCATTCTGAGCTTGCAATTGATGGTGGTGGTGTTATGGTGAAACCCCTGATATCAAGATATTTTGTGAAGCTTTTCATTAATTCATGCATTCATCCATTCATCTTTAGTAATGACTTTATCCTGGTCAGGGTTTCAGTGGAACCAGAACCTACCCTAAGAAAACAGGGCCAGAAGACAGGAATAGACACTGGATGGGACACCAGGCCATTGCAGTGCTGTGAATCCTGATCCAAATATATATCTTTTAGATCCTATATATAAAAATATCACATTGGCATCATTGCCTGCTTCCTGTAATACTTTCAAACAATCTAGCTACATGATTTCCAGTCAACCTCCAACCACCATGCTCCAACATAAGATTTTTTGGACTTTTATGTTTATGAACTCACCATAAACACCTGATCACAATTAATACATGACTTTTATACACTTTATAAACTGACCTCATTGGGTTCTCTGTGCTCCTGGCTTTGCCTGGTTTATACCTATTTGGGTTCTCTTGCTTTGGTTGCTTCATGTATCTGTAATAAAGTTTCATCTTGCACTTGCTCTCTCTCTCTGTCTGTTAGCCATGACAGAAAAATGATGACCTTATATTAGAAACGTAAATTCTTTGTAGTGTTGCACACATTTGCTTACTGATGAATTTGATTGATGCTGAAATACAAAAAATTTCTTCAAATGTCCTAGCTGTACCATGGTATATCCATATTCTCATTCAAATAAACATACACAGTGGCCTAACCACTTTTGCCCTTTATCTCAGATTTATCAAAAAAAGACCTGAATATCTGAAAAAAAAAAAAACCCAGACAAATCCACAAATCAATCTGTCAGTGGTCTGCTGGGGCAACTGGAGATTTGCATGAGTTCACAGACATCCTGTATCTGTGAATTAATTTGCATTTACACCAAATCCATTGGGAGACAACAAAAATGGAAGGCATTTAGTTCACCAAAGTGCTTTAAGGCAAAAATCCCATTAAAAGCATTGACGTGGAAGGTTAAGGGAAATAAAGTTTCAGCCTGAAAAAGTTATATGCACCGTCCTGTCTAGCCTCGGGCATTTTAGCAAATACAAAAGGTGTATCCCTACCTCACTATATAAACACACCGGATACATTTCCATCAAAATGTTATGCATATTTTACATTTTAGCAATGAGATTGTATCATAGAGTGCAAGCCCAACAATTCTGCAGGGAGTGGAAAACACACTCTCAAAGTGATTATTTAGTTTTAGAAAAACTTTATTTTAGGTGTGCTGTTGTTCTTAATAATTACAATCCAAACTCCCATTTCTTTCAAAAGTCTTAGAAAAGGTATTGGTCTCTTTGTACAGGTACATTTATCTAAATAATAGCCTTTGAAAGCTTTTCCAGTCAGTGATTTGCTTTCACCATTGCACTTATTCCTACTGCTGGTGATTCGAGTTCTAGTAATATTTAACTTCTTCAGCTCAGTGCCTTTTTACCACAGCGTCTTACCTTCCTGTCTTTCCTCTTATCTGAAACTTTATAATATTGTTTCTACCTGGTTCAGACCTTTCTTTTTCTGTTGGTAAATACAAATCTTGCAAGGTGTTCCACATGGCTCTGTCTTAGGCCCTCTTCTTTTTCTCATCTACACGCTCCCTCTGAGCTTTATCATTCGTCAGTATTTGACAGTTTAATTTCCAGGTTGATGAAACTCATATCTATCTTAGTAGTCCACCTTATTCTTCTTTCCCTGCCTTCATGACATCATCTCCTCAAGTTAAATTCTGATAAAACCTCAATTTGTTAGGACCCAAGGCAGTCTATTTATGATCAGTGATTTTATGATCTTGCCTTATATGACATTACTTATATGCTGAAATGTAGTTTTAACCTCAGAATTACTGTATGCTCTCCTTCCAGACATTTTAATAACTTTAAGAACTAAAGCAGCATTCTTCCTCCTATATAATATTGCCTGTCTTTGCTTATCTCTCAGCGTTCCTAATAGAGAAATTCTAGTTCATGCCTTCATCACATCTTGCCTAGATTTTTACAACTCATTACCACATACAAAGCACTGAATGTTTTTGCAACTTTACACCACACCATCCCCTTTTAGAAAGAGAGTGTGGTCTCCTTTTAATCTTTACTCACAACTCCAAACTTCCTTGTTTTTACAGGCTTAAAGTTGGATATGGCTTGAAGAAGATGGGTTGAAAGATGCCAAACTCCTTTTCCTCTCGAAATAGCTAAGCTGAACTCCACAGTCCTCATCTGACCTTACCCAAGCCCTCTTAGGCCCATGTGACCTTCAGAATTCCACTTTTGTTCACCTAATTTTTTAAAAGCTTCTTTCGGACCCTACTCAACCCCTCTGGTAGATCTCACTTAAACCTGCCTGAACACAGGAGACCCACCTGAGCCAGCTTACCCCTCTTTGCACCTCATCTGACCCCTTCTAGTTCCTACCCAAACCCTGGTAGACCTCATTTAAGCCATCCTGAGCACACTTGACCCCTCCAAGGCATCAGGTGGTGACTGAGAGAGGAGAAGTGGGATTAAAAGGGGGTTTGTTTGTTTGTTTGTTCATAATTTAACGCCATGCCAGCTACCACGGCTATTTTCATGGAGAGAAACAGGTTAAACTGTAGCAAATTACAAACGTTTTTCACAGTTTATATTTGATATAATATCTAAAACTAAATCTGGCCTCACTTCATTAAAAATCCTTTCATATGACTCAACCGAATAAAAAGGGGTCCTAGAGGAGATTAACAGGGGTCAATGTGGGTTTTAAGTCAGACCTGAGGGGTCCTTATGGGCCTACCTGACCCCTTCCAGACCATAACAACCCATCTTAGATCTGACTTAAGACCCACATAAGCCACCTTCTCCCCTTTTAATCCCACTCCTCTTCTCCTAGTCAACATCTGTCCCCTTCTACATCTCACTTAAACCAATCTGACACACTTGACTGCCCCTAATGTCACTTGGCCCTTCATAATCTCCATCTAACCCTCTTAGACCCCACCCACCCATTTTCCTAGACCCTGCCTGACCCCTCCTGACCCCTAGCTAACACCTTGCAGTTCCTAACTGACCCTTCTTAGATCTAACTTAAAACCAAATGACGAGTCCTAACTCCACCTGACCCACTGCTAGCCTCAACCTATTCCCATCTAGACCACTTCCTAACCCCCACTAGTACCTTTCTGGACAGGAGTTGACCACTCCTAGATCTCAGCTGAACCCACTTAACCCCTGCTAGTTGATCCCTCTAAGATACTAGTGGATCCATCTAAATCCCACAAGATCCTTCCTAACTTAACCTCCCTGACCCTTTCTTGACCATTCCCAACCCTACTCATAACCCAACCAAGCCCTTTTGACCCAATCCCTTACCCCTCATAATTACGACAGCAATTCTGACTGAAAATTCTTTAAAATTTGAAAACAACCTTCTTCCACGTGCAGAAGGCAGCCTTTTCAGCTAGCAGGTGGCCAAGCGTTCACTTTTGTAGTGTAGTATGTGTGTGTGTGTGAGTGTGTTTGTGAGTGTCAGTGTGCAAAATGGCCTGGCTATATCTCAACAAGAATCTTCTGCGGACTCACACCTCTGCTTGTTTTTATCTTTCACTATCTTCACAACCTCACTCCACCTTTCCACTACTCTCCATCACGCAGTGTGTGTCCCACTTATCTGCCTCCTTCTCTTCCCTCTAGTTCACGTTCCTTATGATCCTTTCTTTACTCGAATGTGCTTTCGATTTAATCGTGCACATATAAAAAGGATAAAGGAATAGATGACCCTTCAAATCATTTTTTTTTAAAAGAGAAAATCTCGCATATGCTCAGATGTAATGAAGGACGAGGTTGTGGAGGAAAGATTCGGATTTGGCTGAGCAGAGATCTTTATCCGCCTTCTGCGTGGTACTGAAAATTTAATACACACTTCTTTTTGTCTAAATGTCATTCTGAGAAACACTCTCACCCTCGCTCTTTCTTTCTATCTCTCCCGCTGCTATTCCTTCATTTCCGTACCTGCAGTTGAGCAGATAAATAATAATAAAAATACATTTACAGTCCCTGTGTGATATTTTCTTTATCTTCCTGTTTATCAGAGGAAACATATATATATACATTTGGAAAAGAAATGCAATACAGTGATAATGTTCTAATATATCTATCTATGTATATATCTATCTATGTATATACGTATGTATGTATCTATCTATCTATCTATCTATCTATCTATCTGACGTTCAAATACACACAACAGACTCATGGCATGTTGGAAAAAACTGACACTGCATCAGGAGTCAGATGGGCACAGAGAGACAGACAGGCAATCAGACTGTCAGAGAAAGTTTGGGAGCAGTTGCCTAGCAACATGCAGCCGGAGATTTTGGGACTGTTTATGAAAATCTGTGACTGAAGAAACTCAGAGGTCCAAAATCCCAGCGCTGTCTCAGACGCCTTTGAGGTCATGATAATACTTCCTCTCATTCCACAGCAATTTGTCAACACTATTTTATTTATTAAAGAACGACACGTTGTGCTTTTAATCCATTTCGAGTTACATTTCTATAAATTGTTCTCACTCACGTTAAAACAGCCGTGCCTCTCTCTAAACTAACAAAAAACAAAACAAAACGCAGCTTGTCGTGTTACCGAGAAACCGCAAAGAAGCGTAAAATCCTCTGTCCTGAAGACGTCGGAAAACTTCACGTTACAGCTTCACCTCTGACTGTTACAGAGCGCTGACACTGGAGACTCCTTCCATCAGTGTTAAACAAACATCTGTTTATGTGGAGCGTCCGCTACGTGCACGTCCCTGTGACTGAGCTGTTACTATAGAAACGATGACGTATTAGAACGAGTGCATTAATACAAACCTGCGCTGCTGTTCTAGAGATTTAATCAACACCTTCTGACCAATCACCACCCAGAATTCAGCAGCGATGTGACGTGAGGGTTTTTAAAACGTTTTATTGAGTTTGTTCTGTCTGCTCTTCATAAATTCTTTTAAAGAACTGCACCTTGATCTCTTAATCCTGCTATTTTTTTCTGATGATGCCGAATGCAAAAACGAGATCAGAAGATCAAGGCAAAGCTTTGTGTGGGCACGGCATATATTTATATATTCCGAATATGGCATAATAACCAACATCATTTCTGGCCTTGAAAGGGTGATGTCATTAGGAAAAAGCGAAGTGTATATACAGTATGTATATATATATATATGTGTGTGTGTATCTCATATGCATATCTATGAGAATATGAGGAGCATTGTAAGACTACCAGTTTCTCCTGTTACAGATGAATTTTAAAATAAAATAAAAATAGCACACAGGCCTCATTTATGACTAATTGCGTGTATTGTAATTGAAAGAGAGTGGGCCTTGTGTTCCAGTCGACTCGGTGAGAGATTAGTCACCGTAAACATGCTCTGAGTGAAGAAATGAAATAAATTACAGGCAGATGATGAGTTATTATCTCTCTGTGCCAAGCTATGATGAAGATAGTCGCTAATTATTGGCATGATCACCGCAGGACTATTGTTCTAACTGTGTGCTTTGAAGCCGTTCCCTTTGGGAGAAGAAAACCTCTCCCACATCCACAATTACACGTCGTGCACACCGTACAACCGCCATTAGCCATGCCATTTTCATGGAGGCTTTGAAACCCGAAAAAAAAAAAAACCCACGAAATGGAGGGAGAAAGCTTTCCAGTGCAATCTCTCGGCTTTGAAGACGGACTGTGCTTGTTAAATTCGTGTTCAGTCATCAGGGATAAAAAAAAAATGGACGGACAGAAAGGATTTTTCCATTTTGACATTTTCAGTGCCGAGAGATTTGAATTAGCGTGAATGGTTGAAAGCACTTCAGCTAGCGCTCTGATACGACCTGCTAGCAACACATCAGTGCTAGCTTATCAGCACAGAAAAAAAGAAAGTCCATCCAAATCAGTGAGTCCTGAGAGATGCATTAAAGTCCAAATCCTTTAAAACCTTTTGCTGCTGTATATTTCTCCACAGCGCTCACAGATGATCTTATCAGACCCGACGAGAGGCACATAACTGTCCCTTACAGAAAAACTACATACATTTCAAAAGTTTTTCCACGTGATTATGTCGGTAATATGCGTACGCGAAAAGAAACATGTGAAGGTGTATTTCACTAAGTAATGCCCGGAAATTAAAAGAAGTATACGAGCACAACTGCATCTCTGCCTGTGAGCGGGTAAAGAGGGGATTAGTCAGAGAAGTAACCATGACAACGAGACCATATTGAACTTTCTGGTCTTGGCACAAATCGTTATATTTTGAAAAGTCAACACTACTCATCCCCTACACCATCCCACTGTGAAGCATGGTGGTGTTAGCATCATGTTGAGGGTTACCCTTGTCCTACTGGTTGCTACTCTGACTAATCCCCTCTTTTCCCAGTCACTGACCTTTGGTGGTCGGTCTCCTCTAAGCTGCGTTGTGGTTGTTGTGCTGTATTCTTTATATTTTTTAATAACAGATTTAACATCACTTACAATTTGGGATATTTTTAAAATAACGGAACTATGATTGATACTCTTCCAGGACTTATTTTGACCACTCCTTGGTCTTCTTGATGCTGTGTGTGTTTAGGTATGTTCTCTAACACACTGTGGGTTCTTCCAGGAACACGCGTATTTATACTGAGATCATGTGACACTTTAATCACACACAAATCGACTCCATTCAACTAATTATGTCTTCTGATGGTAACTGGTTGCACTGAAACTAATTGAGGGGGGCGAATACTTATGCAATCACAACTTTCATGGTTTTCATTTGTAAATAATGTTGATATTTTGTGTAGATTCTTGACGTCTTGAAGTCCATTTCAGTTCCAGGTTGTAACACTACTGAATGTAGGGAAAGGTAACGGGGGGGGGGGGGGGTGAATACTTATGCATGGCACTGAATCATGTGCAAGTAAAAACACACACTATGAGTGTAAAAATGTGCAAAACAACATAACGCAGCGTGTCTGAAACCACGTGTGTAAGGTGATATGACTCTTCTGTAACGGATGACTAGCGGTGTATTTCAAGCTATAATGCAGATAGCCGCTAATTATTAGCGTTATCTCCGTCTTCCCCATGAGGAGAAATAAACACTCCCCCTTCCACAATTATACATTGTGTAACTACTTTAAATGATACAAATTTAATGGAGGATTTGCAACAGAAACGAAAAGTACACAAAATGAAGGAAAGAAATTCATGTACAATAATCCTGGCTGTTAAATTTCCCATTCTCAGACTGATTAAAATGGATTAGGAATTAGCATGAATGCTTGGCTAATAAGCACTTCCACTAGCTCTCGTGCCTGCTAGCTTGCGTTCCCTGTACAATCACGCAGAGAACTCACCTGAAAGACCTCCCACGTCCATCTTCTTCAGGTTTTTGGCCTCCAGGATGACGACGGTCAGTTTGCCGGCGGTGGGAACGTAGCGCAGAGAGAAACAGATATCACCCAGCTTCTCTTGCTGTGGAGGAACGTGGAGGAAAAAAAGATTAGCACGTGATCTCCAGCTGGTCTTATACAGCAGCTGCGTTACAGCGCAGTTCAGCTATTTTTATTCTCTTATTCATCTGTAATTTTCTGTATTTTTCACTACAGCAGATGGTTTTTATTTGACGCAGCTGCCTGAAGCTCAAAAACAATAAAATCCTCTCAGTAATATGCAATCTACGTGCTTTAAGTATTACTCTTATTATCACTTTATTAATGGAGGTTTAAATATTTATTATGGTTTGAGACGCACAAAGCTGACGCCTATCGACAATTAATGAGCAAAATGAATGAAGAAAATTATGCGGCTGTTTCAAGTTCGCACATTTTTTCAACGGAGGAAAAATCTTTTTGAGGAGATAGATAATTATCTGACCACTCCAGAGATTTTGAAAAATCACTCCACTGATTCATTTTATTTTATATTTTACAATTTTTTATTATTTTAATATAAAAACCTCATATTTTTGTGCCATGACAGTGTTAGAACTTCAGCAAACACAGGTTTCCCTGCTCAGAAGGGGGAAGAGAAGGAAGTCCAAAAACACGTAAAGCCGAATAGTTTGAATAATTTGTTATATTTGAATAATTTGTTAGTGGTGGAATTAAAAAAAATCTGGATGTTGGAAATACTTCGTCTTTTCTTCAGTCTATTAGACGCGGAGAGCCTCAAAGGTGCATTTTAGGTCCATTATAATTTTTTAAAATCCATTTGTTTATGTAAATTTTTATTGCAGTTACATTATCCTTTAATTAATGCTCACTCAGAACAACAAACTAATTAATTAATTAACAAATAAATTTATAATTTTTAGTATGAAGTTGAAATTTAAAACGAACAATTGTGTGAAATTCTCGAAAGCTACAAATTCAGTCAGTTACTTGGGCTGAAAAGATTCTCACGAAGTTTAATAAAATTACATTTTTAGCGGCTTTTAGCCATTTTGTAGTTAAAATTTCTAATTTATAACATCAGATGATGGATATCTTACAGAAGCTTTAGTCCAGCTTTTTATAACAATATCTGAAAGTTCACTGAACACAGGCGTCAGATTTCTCCAAACACACTACGTAGGGTTTCTTCTGAAACTTTCCATAAGATGTGCTCTGAAAAAACTGCAGAAAAAAAAAAATAAATAAAAAAATAAGTTGAAGATAATATGGATTGTCTCTCTTTGTGATTGTTCAGACATTTCAGATCTGCTTTCTTCTCGTTTTTTTTAAATTAGCATCATCAGTGCACTAAAACAAACCATTTTTCGCTTTTTAAAAGCTTTTATTTTTATTTATTTTCATAAGCCTCTTTTTAGTGAAGGCATGACTCGGAAAATATCCAATTATTCTCACACGTCTGAGCAATTAAATAGTTCAGTGGCAAGTTTTTTAAACTTCTTCGAGTTATTTCTTCTTATTTTTCTCCTTTAACAGAAAAAACAGCAGCTGCTACAGAGGAAAAAGAAACAAGAGGATCTTCGCAACAGAAGAAAAAAGAGAAAAATCAGAGAGACACGATTTCAGGTGACCTCTTAAGTGACACTTTAGAAGGAGGATTGTTTGGATCAAGTGAGATGGAGGAACTGAGAAACTGCAGCACTTCAAAATATTAAGACAAACTGAGTTGTGTTGTTTTGTTGCAGTAGAGGAGCTTCTCAAACCCATTTCACTCCAGATCTCACACTTGGTGTTTCTCCACTAATCTGAGGTTCTTCATCGGTTCTTCTGACAGGTGAGGAAATTCCCCTGAGCTTAAACACTTGATATTTAGCCACGGAGGTGAGAAGAAACACCACAATGACACATGATCTAGCCTGGTGCTACGTAGAAGATGTCTTCATGGAGATATGATTATGGGATGGATTCTCCAAGTGCTGCACTGCAGGAGTGCTCTATGAGCCTATGACTAGATATTTAAACATATTTCAAAGTGTTTGATAAGTGTTTCCTCTTGACGTCTCCATTTGGAGCGGACTGAACACTTCAGGACTCATGTCTGTATCGACATCTTGCTTTTTCCATCTCCATCTTGTTTTTTTTTTTTTTTTTGCTCCATCACCACCACCAGTCAAGGAATAATTGACCTTTCCATAAACCAAACCATGCCACAAAAACAAGGTTCCCCTGACAACCAGCGCTTAAACACTATACACCATGACATTTAGCATGAAAATTGAATCTCCTGAACCCGCGCGAGGAAAGTCACACGTTTATTAATGGGAGGGAGCCACGGCCCGCTGATTAAGTGGCATTTTCCTGAGAGATGGATTGCTCTATGATCCTCGAGCCTCGTTTCAAAAAAGTGTTAAAGGGAAAAAAAGTCAGGAGAACGGTGCTGATGCACTGAGTATTATATGGGATTATTGGAACATAGCAGTGTTTATAACCATTTTGTCCACTATGTCAGTATCTCAAACACATACACACCATATTAATCCAATATTCTCCAGTAAACACCACACACCCCAAACACCGCACTGGTGTTGAGCCTGTGATTAGTAGGAGTCCAGAATGTTCTCCCTCATTAACACATTTCGGTTCATCATTTGGATCATCAGGTATTTTACTCATCTGTGGACCGTTTCTAAGAGGCTGAGTGGCAACATCTGATGGTGTTTGATCGTTTGATCGTGTTTAAATGTTGGAGAACATTTACTGCAGTTTACTGAAGAATTTGTGTTTGATGATAAAATATAGAATGTCAGTGTTTGATGGTGAATGTTGGTGTTTGATGGTGAATGTTGGTGTTTCATGGTGAATGTTGGTGTTTGATGGTGAATGTTGGTGTTTGATGGTGAATGTTGGTGTGTGATGGAGAATGTTGGTGTTTGAAGGTGAATGTTGGTGTTTGATGGTGAATGTTGGTGTTTGATGGAGAATGTTGGTGTTTCATGGAGATTGTTGGTGTTTGAAGGTGAATGTTGGTGTTTGATGGTGAATGTTGGTGTTTGATGGAGAATGTTGGTGTTTCATGGAGATTGTTGGTGTTTATAATTTCAAAATGTTGTGTGAATATAATAAAGTCCATGGCATGTATTAAAATAAAAACAGTGTCGTATTCTTACTTCCTCTTTCTCGGCGCTCTGGAGATCCCGCCACTCCTCGGTCACATGACTGAAGTCCACCTTGTTCATCGGCACTTTAACGTCTCCGATGGCGTCGTGTTTGGAGAAACGGTCAAAATCGTACACCGTCATCACCAGAGTCTTTCCTCCCAGCTCTGTGTACGGAACCTGACGGAACAGCAGAGGAAATATTCAAACTCCTGTCATTCATCTAAACCCTCCTGATGGAGCCGGTGTTCTCGCGTTCCTCCAGATGTTCAGGGTTCTCCTGACAGAGGGTGGAAATATGAGGTGGAGGAAACCGAACATCAGCTTTTTACTTCAGATCTACAAACGCCAGGAATATTTCTGAACTCTTTCAGTTCATCTGCTTTCTCAAAGTGACCTTTAGAAATGATTCTTATGTTTATTAGAGAAGTTTTCACAAGTTCATGAGGCTTAATATAGAAAATATAATAGAAATATTTCTTTACATCTACAGCACAAACCTGAACATTCTGGAATTGTCTGTAAACACTTAACATTTCCTAATTAGCATAACTGCTTATTCACTCGACTCATTAAATGTTTACAAAACTTCTAAAAGTAAATTTACCAAAAGTAATCTATGATTCACAACAGCAGATTCAATCAACAGTCAATTGCTTTACTGTCATATGATTTTTTAAAATATTATGTTTATTTTAATATAAGATATTTTAGATTATTAATTAATTAATTTTAAATAATTAATTATAGACAATTTATTTATTTTCATGTGATTTTCATAGAAAATGTATCTATTTATTTTTATCTATTTACTCAACTTATCGAGTTTTTTTGCACCATCTATCTATCTATCTATCTATCTGTCTATCTGTCTATCTGTCTATCTGTCTATTTTTACTCAATTAATTTATTTTCATGTAATTTTGAAATTTGGTTTCAATTTCAACTGAAAAAAAAAAAAAAGTATGATTTTCACGTGATCACAAATGACTCTTTACTTGAACACACACGTGCACTCCCAGGGCAGAACATGGTCGAAATTCAATTTCACGTCTGATCACGTATCGATCACGTGCGAGATGCTGAATTAAATGTGTTTTTTTCCGTAAGAGATTGAGCTCATGGGAAAGATGCAAATTCTCCATAGAGCCTGAGGTTATTAAATGAAATCAGCTTATTTTCAGTTTTTTTTAATTGAGGTGTTTATCAAGTTTACACATTTTTACACACACTGAGCTACAGAATATTAAATAATAATAAAAATAATTTCTAATATAAGTAACACATTAAGCACTATTTTTAACTATTTTTTTTCATTTAAACTGAATATTAACCGGCAGCTACTTAAAGTTTCTAAATTAGTAACGTTTTCTTTAAATAGATTTAAAATTAAGATCCACTGAATTAATTAAGTTAAATTGATATATTTTTAAATTAAATTAAATCAAAGTGAGTACACGATAAAAAAACAACACCTGATCAGTGTATAACCCGAATCTGTTCAACAAATGCAAAATTTATACAAAATTTATACAAAAAAGCGAAATGATTCTGATTTGGAAAAGAGAAAAGATTTAAAAAGAGATCGTGTGTGAACTCGGATGATTTTTTTCCCTTTAACGTGTCGTGTGGCGTAATCAGAGTCGCAGCAGGTGCAGTCAGACGAACATGATTGCATTTCAGAGTCAGAGAAAATGACCATAAAGTCCCAGTGTGTGTGTGTGAGAGAGAGAGAGAGAGAGAGAGAGAGAGAGAGAGACACACACACACACACACACACACACACACACACACACACACACACACGGCTCATCGGTGAACGCAATCAACGTTAAATCATCTCATTCCCACATCAGTATTCATAGAAAAGTGAGGAGTGCTCATTTTCAGGTCAACACCTTAGTAGTGTGTGTGTGTGTGTGTGTGTGTGTGTGTGTGTGTGTGTGTAGAAGAGGAACCTACCTTCTCCATGACATTACACACTAATCATATTGTAAACTTTGTCACTCAGTCACTGACCTTTTCTACTTCAAGGATAGAAGAGTTTAAGCTGTGTGTGAGTGTGTGTGTGTGAGTGTGTGTGCGTGAGAGAGAGTGTGTGTGTGAGAGTGTGTGTGAGAGAGTGTGTGTGAGAGAGAAAGTTGATTGCCTCCAATTGAGCTGTTTGTCAGACCAAACTCATTATAAAAGGCGACTGTTTCAACACGGTGACAAACGGCTTCATAGTCCAGAAGAGAGATAATACACAAGGCGGGGTGGCTAGTTTGTCCTTGATGCTAACACACACACACACACACACACACACACACACACACACACACACACACACGCACACCTGGATGGATTCTTATCAGTATCAGCATGTTTCATTTTATTATTTTATTATTCATTAATACTACTACGACTACTACTACTAATAATAAAATTATTAATGCATTTTCTCCTGAAAGGGGGCGGAGTTAAAAAGTAGCAAACAGTAAAAACCGTAGCATTTTTGATACAGACCTTTTACAAATCGTGTCTCTAATGTCTCTTGTAGAAAGCGTGAAAGGTTTCATTAAAACTTTGCGTAAAGTGATTTGAACATTTTCAGGCAAGTTATTTCGGTGGTGTCTCTGATAAATCTAGCTACCTGATGCTAGCTGTACACGTGTGTGATGTTAGCTGAGCACCGGCTAAAGCGTTGCTCAGGCAGCGTACAGGGCAGTGAACGCTAAGCTTTTCAAACATAAGATGAGCCTCATATTAGACGTAGCAAAGACATCATCAGATCAGATGACATCATCTAACGTGAGATAGGGTGAAGGGGGCGGGGCTTCAAAGGGGGGACGTTATAATATCATCTACGCAACTGTCAATCATTCCAGCTTTACCTGTTGGGGTTTTTTTTGGGGGGGGAGAAAAAGAAAACGCTGGAAATGCTAACGAGTTCCACTGAGGATGTGGGAACTGTATATGTGCACCGTGATGCTGCTCGAACAGCGTTCCTCAGTCTTTAGCTTTCATTTTTAACAGAGAAGACAGCTGTCCTCATTCTGCCGAAACACAACGACAGAAATCCTACATGCTGTGCTTCTGCCTCGGGAGAAGAATCTCGCGTCTTACCTTGAAGGTGAACTGCTCGTTGAAGGTCGGGTTTAGAGTCTTCCTGTGCACTTTGGTCTCAAACTTCTTCTTCTTGTCGGGAAGGAGGTAAACCTTCACGTAGGGGTCAGAAGTCCCGCCCATGTCCATGGCGGGCAGCTCGGCGGCCTGGATGATCCCCACTATGAGCTGGAGATCAGAGATCAGAGATCAGAGATCAGAGATGGCTCAGATCACGGCTGAAGAACCGAATTTATTTTAGAGTTCATTCTGAAGAAGACGAGAATACGCGTGGTCTGGGACGAAGTTACAATAAGAGCCGTAAAAAATGAGCCTCTGTAACTTCCAGCTCTGTTACAGATAATAAACGTTAAACTGGTCTGTAAACCAACCTCACTACATGAAGTATAAAAGAAATCTCGTTAGAATTAATTCCGTGTTCTGGCATTGGAGAAGGTTTTTAATATCTTTTTAATGTCTGAGGATTTAATCAACTCTCCAGCAGTGTCTTAGCACTTCATCTAAAACTAGCAATTAATAGTAATTAGCATTAGCATGAGGGACTTTGCATAGACGGCTTCGGTTATCTGCATGTTTTTATTCCGTGTTGCAACGAAATTATATTCACACTTAGATAAATTAAATGATGCTGGCTATTCAAAAAAGAAAATTATAAAATTTTTAAAATATTTTAATAAAACATTTTTAAAAATATCTACAACATTGTTTACTTTTTAAAGGTTACATTTTTTTTAACGTTTTAATTCTCCAGTTTTTTCTGCTATCACTACAGGTTCAAACTCCAGTCTGGAGCAAGTGTGCGTTTTTATTGTTTGTTTCGTTTAGTATGTATTTACCCTCATTGACAGGTCAACTCCATTCCCCAGAACACACTGCGGCCTACAAACATGGCCGCCCCGGACTACACTTCCCAGAACACGGTCACGTTCACAGTCAGCAGATTTCTGATGATGCGCACCTGTTCCCCATCACACTCACACCCTTTATATACGGACTCTCCAAGGCCTCATAGTGACGTTTACGCTTGGTTTGTTTGTTCACCTGACGTTCCCAAGCCCGTTCCCGCCCGTTCCCAAGCCCGTTCCCGCCCGTTCCCAAGCCCGTTACTAAGCCCGTTACCAAGCCCGTTACTAAGCCCGTTACTAAGCCCGTTCCCGCCCGTTCCCAAGCCCGTTCCCGCCCGTTCCTAAGCCCGTTACTAAGCCCGTTACCAAGCCCGTTACTAAGCCCGTTACTAAGCCCGTTACCACCTGTTATTTCCTGTTGCCACCTGTTACTGTCTGTTATTGCCTGTTACCACCTGTTATTTTCCGTTACCAAGCCCATTACTGCCTGTTACCACCTGTTACCGCCTGTTACCGCCTGGTACCGCCGGTTACCACCTGGTACCGCCTGTTACCGCCTGGTACCGCCTGTTACCGCCTGGTACCGCCTGTTACTGCCTGGTACTGCCTGTTAACGCCTGGTACCGCCTGTTACCGCCTGTTACCGCCTGTTACCGCCTGGTACCGCCTGGTACCGCCTGGTACCGCCTGTTACCGCCTGGTACCGCCTGTTACCGCCTGGTACTGCCTGGTACCGCCTGTTACCGCCTGGTACCGCCTGTTACCGCCTGGTACTGCCTGTTACCGCCTGGTACCGCCTGTTACTGCCTGGTACCTCCTGGTACCGCCTGGTACCGCCTGGTACCGCCTGTTACCGCCTGGTACCGCCTGGTACTGCCTGGTACTGCCTGTTACCGCCTGGTACCGCCTGTTACCGCCTGGTACTGCTTGTTACCACCCTTGACCGCCTGTTACTGCCTGCTATTGCTACTCTGGTTTGATTCGGACTTTGTTTCCTGGTTTTCGTGCTCTGCCTTTGCCTTTATCCTGTTTGATGATCACGTGACCTAAGCCTGTTTTTGACCTTGATCTCATCTTTCATTTTGGATTTATCTGCCTATCTCTCGTTAAAAGATGCTTAACTGCAATTGCATCTGTCTCCGCCTTCTGACTAAATTTATGTTGTAATTAATATTTATTTATCTAATTATTATTATATTATTATTCGGGGCTCATACAGCTATCACTTAGTTAAAACTCACACTGGATTATCTCTGCTAAGAACACGTCCTGATTCTCTCGTCTCTCGTCTTCACACTCCATCTACTCTTCTTTTCTTTAAACATATTGTAGTTCTCTACACTGTGTGATGATGTTTTAGGATTTGGAGTTACTTCCTGAATCACACTAAAGTGAACACCTCACGTGTTTCTGAATTATTATATACTGTGTGTGTATATATACATCACACACTGCAAACAACGATGTCTTAGCAAGTGAGCGATCTTTAAATACGGTCACATTTATCCAGAACTTCTAGATATTTTTAGTTTTTAAAATGTCTCGTTTGACTGGATGATGATTTTGCATCTTTCTAGAAATAAAGGCTTAAAATGAGACAAATGATCTACCAATCGAACGAAACTATTTCAGGCTGGAAACAGGTTTAATAGGAACAGGAACAGGTTTAATAATCTTGTATTTGGTTTATTTTAATGTTAGAATAGGAAACACTGGATAAATATGATGTAAATTGATTATAATCAGGATATTTTTGTTAGTTGATGTCTGTTTTTGCAGTGCAGTATGTAGTAATATAATTTTTCCGCAAGGTCGTGCAGGGTGAATGAAGCGAGACAGCGGGCTGGGTTTCCCCCGCGGGTCTGGAGTTTGACACGTGGGTTTTAGGACGTGCAAATCTCAGCTTCAGAGCGAAACGGCATCGAGCCTTAGGCTAAAAAAACTCGGCGTCAGAAATTGTGGACTGAAACACAACGCGGGTTTTTACCTGAAAGAGCCGGGAAGCTGAAATCAGGCAGTGAGGAGCACAAGCTCGCGGTGCCTCGGCCCGTGACTGACCCGCGCTGGGATTATTCATGAGCTGCTATGTGGCTAGAGATTTAAATCAGTGCTTATCAGAGCAGACGGAAATAGATTAGTGTTGTCATTAACGTTTGTTGAGTTTTACGCAGTGGGCTTGTAAAATGAGCACTTAAGCACTTTGTGAAGGAGAAAGGCAGATTTTCCAGGTATTCCAGTCCTTAAAATACCTAAATTCCAGCATGTTTAAACACTCGTGCACACCCTGATTATTATTATATTTTTAAATTAATTAATTTTTTATTTAGTTTGTTATTTTTAATGTTTTTAAAAAGTTACTAAGAATCATCCTATAATCCTACAATCATTGTATAATTATACATTTTTTTATTTTAATTTTTAACATAATTTTTTTTTTTAATTTTTAAAATGTTGATTTTATGTTCTACTTTTTAATGTAATTTAAAAAAAGAAAAAACATTTAAATTTTCCGTTTTTTTTCCACCAGCATTACAGGAGAAGATCAGTTCATCTTCCGGCTCACAAAGAAACTCTTCTGCTTTTTTTTTTGTTTTTAACGTGACATCTTTTTTGTAAAGTAAAGCGTGAAATGTCGGACACTCCGTTTCACCATCATGTCAGAGTTGTTGCTTAGCGACTGTAAATAGTTAATGCGGATTTGTTTCCGGTTGCCGTAGCAACACTACAGCCATCGGCGCTTAAAGACCGTACTGTGACGTGATGGAATAGAGCAGACCAGAATAAACAGGGTACACTGTGCAGCAGTCTGAGTGTGAGTTCACCCAGCTGAAGGTTCTGCCGTTGTTCCGTGGCACGGTGATGGAGGAACATGTTAAATCAGGGAGACTGGAATGAGTTCTGAACTCCAGAACCCGAGAAAACCACGTGCGAAAACACATCGGGTTCTAAGGGTTAACACGGTGATAAGGGTCACATACACACTCATTACAGGCGTGATTGATCATCAGGCTGAAAGTGAAGACCAGATTGACCTGCCACTCACACAGCTCTCTCTCTCTCTCTCTCTCTCTCTCTCAATCTCTCTCTCTCTCTCTCTCTCTCTCTCTCTCTCTCTCTCTCTCTC
>JAKKZJ010000018.1:1001705-1026124 GCA_033441845.1 Pangasius mekongensis | reverse complement strand
GTTTATGGTTCTAGCAGCGCTGTTTAAGGCTCTTGCAGCGCTGTTTATGGTTCTAGCAGCGCTGTTTAAGGTTCTAGGCTCTCTCTCTCTCTCACACACACAGTCTGTCTTTCTCTCTCTATCTATCTGTCAGTCCTGTATCTCTCTCTCTCTGTTTCTGTCTGTCTGTCTCTGTCTGTCTTTAACTCTCTGTCCTTCTTCTCCCCCTGTCTATCTCTCTGTCCTGTCTCTCTCTCTCTCTCTATCTTTCTGTCTCTCTTTTTGTCTCTCTCTGTCTATCTGTCTCTCTCTCTCTCTCTCTCTCTCTCTCTCTCTCTCTGAATGTCAGGACTGTTCAGTAACAATGCTGCCAGATCAGACTCTATCAGTGTTGTAGCTTAGTGTATGGCTCTATCCTACTGCCAGCACTCTGTGGTTCTGTGGTGATTTATGGTTCTAGCAGCGCTGTTTATGGTTCTAGCAGCACTGTTTAAGGTTCTAGCAGCGCTGTTTATGGTTCTAGCAGCACTGTTTAAGGTTCTAGCAGCACTGTTTATGGTTCTAGCAGCACTGTTTATGGTTCTAGCAGCACTGTTTATGGTTCTAGCAGCGCTGTTTAAGGTTCTAGCAGCGCTGTTTATGGTTCTAGCAGCACTGTTTATGGTTCTAGCAGCACTAAGGTTCTAGCAGCGCTGTTTAAATAGCAGCGCTATTTAAGGCTCTTGCAGCGCTGTTTAAGGTTCTAGCAGCGCTGTTTAAGGTTCTTGCAGCGCTGTTTAAGGCTCTAGCAGCGCTGTTTATGGTTCTAGCAGCGCTATTTAAGGCTCTTGCAGCGCTGTTTATGGTTCTAGCAGCGCTGTTTATGGTTCTAGCAGCGCTATTTAAGGCTCTTGCAGCGCTGTTTAAGGTTCTAGCAGCGCTGTTTAAGGCTCTTGCAGCGCTGTTTATGGTTCTAGCAGCGCTGTTTAAGGCTCTTGCAGCGCTGTTTATGGTTCTAGCAGCGCTGTTTAAGGTTCTAGCAGCGCTGTTTAAGGTTCTAGCAGCACTGTTTAAGGCTCTAGCAGCACTGTTTAAGGTTCTAGCAGCGCTGTTTAAGGTTCTAGCAGCGCTGTTTAAGGCTCTAGCAGCGCTGTTTAAGGTTCTAGCAGCGCTGTTTAAGGCTCTAGCAGCGCTGTTTATGGTTCTAGCAGCGCTGTTTAAGGTTCTGTCCTATAGTACAGCCGGAGTTTATCGTTACAGACACAATCACAGGAACAATTCAGTTGAAATGTTCTGTTATTAAATATTTCATAAATCATTCACAGCCAGGTTCTAACGTCTGAGTGCACCGAGAACTCTTTTAATTTTCTTCAGGTGACGCAAATTAGTGGCACGTGAAAGGGACGTGTCTCTGTAAATCGATCGGTACGCTGCTGAACGTGCGTCTTCTGAATGTTTTATCCAGTGTTTAAGCAGCGCTAGCAGGCAGAGCGGCTGATGGTTATGCTAAAGGTTATGCTATGCCTGGGGCTCTGTGAGGACACGTGACTGCACTGGGGGCTCCCTCTAGTGGAGACGTCTGTGCAGTGCTTCAGAGAGCAGAAGAAAAATGTGTGAAAAAGAAAACTCTCGGGACTTTCTACCATTTCATTTGTATATCCTTTTAACCATCCATCCATCCATCCATCCATCCATCCATCCATCCATCCATCCATCCATCCACTCACCCTCCCATCTATTCTTCAACTCTCCCTTCCATCCATCTATCCATCAATGCATCCAACCATCCACCCTTCTGTCTGTCCATCCATTCTTTGACTCATGAGTCTATCCACCTTTCTTTCTGTCCATACTTCTACCAACTCATCCTTCCATCAATCCATTGAACAGCCCTTTTATCCATCCATCCATCCATCCATCCATCCATCTGCTAGTCCATCCACTCACCCTTCCATCTATTCTTCAACTCTCCCTTCCATCCATCAACCCATCCTTCTATCGATTCATCAATGCCTCCATCCACCCTTCTGTCTGTCCATCCATCCTTCCTTTCACTCATCCTTCTATCCATCCATCTGTCCAAACACTGATCCACTCATCCCATTTATCCATCCATCCCATTCATCCTATCTGTCACAAATTTCTTTCATATATCTACTGACAGTGAAATTCTCAGCTTTGTGTGTGTGTGTGTGTGAGATTCAGATGATGAGATTTTTACCCATAATCCCCTGCCCCGACTCTGCAGGCAGTGAAAGTAGCACACACTCAGAAACAAGAGACATGACTGCATTTCTTTTTCTCAGCGGGAGAGCGCCGCTCAATTTGTCCACAGAATGTTGGAGGCTGTCGGCTGAAATTACTAGCGGCGAGACATTTTTCATGGTGGAAGGAACTTTTGGGTGGAAAACAATTTATTTCTCGTTGGCGGCGCGGCGTAATCGGTGCGGAGGTTCACTCCTGCTACGTTTCGCTAGGCATTAGTGAGCTAATAAACAAACCCACACACAGGTCATTAGCGGATCTGAGCTCACTCTCACTCTTTCTCTCAACTCCATCCTCTCCGCAAACATCATCTGCTCTACACACATCTGTCTATCCATCCATCCATCCATAAAGGCAGTGCCCCTCTGAGCATCAGTTAAGGATATATCTATTTGTACACCTATTCATCAATCGACATCCTTCTAGTCACCCCTTTTGTCTGTCCATTCATCCATTGACCTGTCTTTCATTTGTCTGTCTATCCATCCATCCTTCCATCCAACCTCCCTTCCATTCATAAACTGTCCTGTCCATCCAGCATTCCATCTACCTCTTCATCAATTTATCCATCTAGCCTTCTATCTATGTATCTTACTGTCTATTTATTCATCTGTCCATTTGCCATCCATCGATCTGTGCATCCTTTCTTCTAACCATGTATCTATCAATAATATAATTTCTAGTAGAGCATCCACAAAGGATCCATCCATCCATCCATCCATCCATCCATCCATCCATCCAGTATTGCACTCCCGGACTCAAGCAGAAGGTTTTTAAACTTTTCCTTGAAATCCTTCACCATTATAAACCCCCAGCCTCTCATTCCTTCTTCCTGTGTCACTCTTTCCGTCCCAAAAACTGCGAAAATCCCATTCTAAGAGCTATTCTCGGCTAATGCAACGTAAACCCATTTGCAGTGCGAATGAATATTTGATCCCGAAAAGTGAGGAAAAGTGTGTGGATTCCCTAAGAGTCGTGTCGTGGCCCGTGTTAGCGCTACTGAGAGAACAGAGGCACTGACCGCTACTCGTTCCACTGCTGGGAAAGAGAGAATTCACTGGGTGCTCACTTATCATCCCGCTAATAAAAGAGTGGCTTAAATTATACTTCCTGCAACAGCTTCCCTCTTCTCCAAACCTCCACTCATTTCCTCCAGACGGCACAAAAGCACTGAAGAGCTGCTTATAGGGAGTGAATGAAATGATCAGGCTAAACGTAATGGTGATCCTTCTGCATGCAGCCACTCCAGATGTTCCACATATAAACGTATTAATATTAGCGACTAGAATCACATACCTAAAGGATCATTATTCATCACTCGTCACTCATTGTGCATCACCACAGGAGTTCTTCACTGTCTTTCATGTGAGAGCACTGCAATCACCTGAACATCAGAGAAACCAAGAGAGGACTGGCTGATGGTTCCATCAGGTTTCTCCTTTCCAGTGGTGTGACGCTTCAGCATCGTTTCAGCATCTCTGTTTACATCACTAGCTGTTGTTACAGGAGCCATGACGTGAGGAAACACAGATATAAAGAGCTCTCTGAACCCCAGGGAGGGAAAGTCATGGTGTGACAGCAGCTTAGGCAAATCAAACCATTAGGAATATCTACTGGTTTCACCTCCTGCAGCTTCAGAAGCACTTTACTTGTACAACTGATGAAGGGCATCTGTTCTGCTTCTCTGGAAACGTTATCTATCTATCTATCTATCTATCTATCTATCTATCTACACATACACTGGAGAAACAGCTCAGTTCCTGTGTGTGTGTGTGTTACGCAGAGGGAAGTTGGAACTCAGTATTACCTCATTTTCTACCTCCCTGCTTTTGAGTTACAAAGTGGCAAAAAAATGACAGACACCTCCATGTTCGTCTTTTGCTAGCCATAAGCTAGCCAGCTAACTGTGATGAGTGATGTGTACAGTGTTTTGCTCCTCTAAACAATACACTGTAGAGCTAAAGCTAAAACCTGTATATACATGATAAGTCATTTAAAGCTAAGAGGTGCTGCTGCGTTCACTGTTGACACCGTGAGCGGCCATGTTGATTTGATGTCACTTGCTGAAGTCGGGGTGGAGGAGAACCATCCCGAGTTCCCGAGCTGAGGGGGAGTTTTCTTTGGTTTTTTTCCTTAGTAGCAGATCGGAAGTTATAAAAAAGTGCGACTGCAGCATTAGAGAGTGTGTGTGTGTGTGTGTGTGTATGTGTGTGTGTATGTGTGTGTGTGAGTGTGTGTGTGAGTGTGTGTTATAGTGTGTATCTGTTGTGGGATGAATCTGGGTCATGCTGATGCTGCTTCACTGACGTTGGAGCTCGGAGCTGTGCACACCAGCACGAAAAAAAAAAGAATTGCTGTTTCCTCCTGCAGGGTTTTCTCAGCGTGGTGAGAACAACGGAATAATAATCCTTTAAAATCCCGACTCGGATCACTATTTTGGGAATGATTTTTCCACTGCATGTATGAAATGGCTTTAGATCATGATTTGATTCTAAATGTTGATGTTTTTCATTATTTAAAAAAAAAATCATCTGGAAGCTTCAGAATGAATTTTTATGGTCTGGGACCTGAAGATAGAGCGTTTAATTAAGCGCAAATGTCGGACACGTCCCCGAGTGCAGGATGAGTCATCGGTTTTTGTTTGGTGTTTAACCAGAAATGACTGAAATGAAATGAAAATGAAAGTGTGTGTGTGTGTGTGTGTGTGTGTGTGTGTGTGTTGCATTCAGGCTTATGATTGTCCCTGATATCATATTGCTTCATTATAATCAATAAAGTGCATCTATACTCCTCCAACTATCCACTGATCCATATGTTCATCCTTCCATCTGTCCATGCATCAGTTCATCCATCCATCCACTGATCCTTCCATCAACCGATCCAACTGTCTTCATCCATTCAACACATTGTGTCCATCCATTCATCTATAGCACCATTCATTCATCCATTCATTCATTCATTCTTCCATTATTTATCTACTGACCCATCCATCCATCCATCCATCAATCCATCTGTCTTCATCCACTCAACAGATCCTTTTATCCATTCATTGTGTGTCCATCCATTCATCTATAGCACCATTCATTCATTCATTCTTCCATCCATTTATCTACTGACCCATCCATCCATCCTTCTGTCTGTCTTCATCCACTCAACAGATCCTTTTATCCGTTCATTGTGTGTCCATCCATTCATCTATAGTACCATTCATTCATCCATCCATCCATCCATCCATCCATCCATCCATCCATCAATCCATCTGTCTTCATCCACTCAACAGATCCTTTTATCCATTCAATGTGTGTCCATCCATTCATCTATAGCACCATTCATTCATTTATTCATCCATTCATCCACCCATCCTTCTTCATCCATTCAACAGATCCTTTTATCCATTCATTGTGTGTCCATTCATTCATCCATCCATCCATCCATCCATCATTCCATCCATCCATCCTTTTATCTTCTGATTCATCCATACATCCATCTGTCTTCATCCTTTCAACAGATCCTTTTATCCATTTGTTTTGTGTCCATTCATCCATTAATCTATAGCATCGTTGGTTCGTACCATCTATCCATCCATCCATCCATCTATCCATCCATCTATCCATCCACTGACCCATCTATCCACGTATTGAGAGAAACAAGTAAAAGCTCAGATGAGCAGTACACATGCAGTAAGTACTCTAGACTTGTGAAGACCTGTTCTGAGGTCCTGCTGCTGAAATGAAGCTGTGAGTGTTTAACAGCTGACTGAATTTAGCGACGGCTCTCAGCAGTGGACTTGTGTTTAGACCTGACTTTGCACTCAGACAGAAGCAGAACTGATAGTTTTGTAAAGGTTAACTTGTTTGTGTGATGGCTGAGAGTCCATCATCTCGTCCTGTCAGGTTTGTTTATGAAGGTTAGCTGCTGCACTTTTACCCCTCAATTAACTGCCGTCAGCTACGGGGACGTTCATCAGCTCCAGAGAAAAACGGAGGAACGACAGTCTGATATAAACTTCACTTTATTAAAGGATGAGGAGGAACGCTCAGTCCATTATGGATGCTGATTCAGAATCCAGATTTCTCACGGTCCATGAGTGATGACAGCGATGAGAGTTTCTTAAAGCCATTAACCTTCCTGCAGTCGGCTTCAGACAGCAGCTAAGCAAGTGTCCTCGTTCAGTCGGTGTGTATCGCATCACCTTCAGCTCCACACTTTCCATAAAAAATCCCACTCTTCCTGGGAAAGCATACTAATCCAGTTCAGAAACCTTAAAAGCACAACTTATCTGTACAGTTTTTGGACTTTTCAGTAGCGACGCCATACACTCAGATAATCAGACTGCACTACCGGGAAAAAACTACTTTCCTAATGGGAATTGCGTAATGGTTTCCATTATCTGATGGGAATGTTAACAGTAATGATAATGATTAGGACTTGTTTTGTTTTTTTTCAGCTGGGAAGGACACTAAACACACATGCTGTCTCTGTGCTACAGATAAAGTATTTAAGTTTACACCTTGTTTGATTGCACACCCATAGCAGTAAGGTTAGCTAGCTGCTACACAGCGACGCTACACAGCGACGCTACACAGCGACGCTACCACAGCGACTCTACACGGCGACGCTACCACAGCGAGGCTACACAGCGACGCTACACAGCGACGCTACCACAGCGACTCTACACAGCGACGCTACCACAGCGACGCTACACAGCGACGCTACACAGCGACGCTACACAGCGACGCTACCACAGCGACTCTACACAGCGACGCTACCACAGCGAGGCTACACAGCGAGGCTACCACAGCGAGGCTACCACAGCGACTCTACACAGCGACGCTACCACAGCGACTCTACACAGCGACGCTACCACAGCGAGGCTACACAGCGACGCTACCACAGCGAGGCTACACAGCGAGGCTACACAGCGAGGCTACACAGCGACTCTACACAGCGACGCTACCACAGTGAGGCTACACAGCGACGCTACCACAGCGAGGCTACACAGCGAGGCTACACAGCGAGGCTACACAGCGGCTCTACACAGCGATGCTACCACAGCGACGCTACACAGCGACGCTACATAGCGACGCTACACAGTGACGCTACCACAGCGACTCTACACAGCGACTCTACACAGCGACGCTATTTCATCGTAAAATTGACCATAACTGGAAGCAAATTCAGTTGTTTTCTCTGCACTGTGTCCTTCCTGATTCCAATGAATGAATGTATGACCTTTTTCACAAGGTGAATTTTATTTATTTATTTCTCACTGCGGTTTAGCGTTCCGGAAAAAAAAAGAAAGAAGAAAACTGTTTACTAGACTTTTGACTGAATTTAGGGCTTTTCACTGCAAACTCTATACAATACAAACACA
Source organism: Pangasius mekongensis (assembly GCA_033441845.1). Classification (NCBI taxonomy): domain Eukaryota; kingdom Metazoa; phylum Chordata; class Actinopteri; order Siluriformes; family Pangasiidae; genus Pangasius; species Pangasius mekongensis. Next base: position 1,018,527 of record JAKKZJ010000018.1, on the reverse strand, counting down.
ATAGAATCAGTCACACTTTCAGCTCGCACATTCATGCAGGGACGAGTGCTCACAAATACCAACCCTGAACACGTTACCAGAACATCCGTAATGTTTTCAGTGGGTTCTGATAACAGTCGATTGTCCGGTTAGTAAAATAACGTCTCTGAACAAAAACATCACGCGCAAAACACCATTAGATGACATCCGTCGGCCGCATGTGTCACTGGCTAACGTACAGACTGATAATGTCATTAAATAATCCGTCTCGCTAATTATGCACTTCAGTTTTAGTGGACGTTTGACTGAAAATTAAAGTGACAAATTTACAGCAAGTTGATTGAGCAGATATTAAATATTAACTGAGAATAATATTAATTAAGGGAGGTTATAGTTCTTAAATATCGTTTACATTTAAAAAAAAAAATTATGGCTTAATTATAATTACAACTCCAAGCATAATTAATGAGATGGGTTTTTAACAAGAGTGATCAGTGTGAGGAGTAAAGTCAGAGAATTATTATCAGAACATCTTGTATTCAGTGGGTTCTAATAAGCTTCAACTGCCTGCTGCAACTGAAAAATGCTGTTTGATTGACAGTGCAAACAACCAATAACAGGCTTTCACCACAGTCTGTCAACAAAGCGGCAATCTTCTAAAACACCACTCTTGTTTGACAACTTAAAGCTAGGATGCTTTTGCAAAATTCACTGACATTATGACTAAGATTATTATCTACTCCAGGAGGTGATCAAAACCAATCAGGCTGCAGCATTAAAGATTTTAAGTGCTCTATATGTACTAGATGCTCCATGGACCTTGTTTTCTTAGAAATCTTTCAGAATAGCTTTTGATTTGGTTTTTCTGTGATCTTTGCGATCATTTAAACAATACTGGTGCAAGGTGAGCTCCAAAGTCCCTGGGACATCAAACACCACCAACTGCACACACACACACAGCACGACACACTCCGGATCCTTACCGTGTTCTCGGTGAAATTGTAATCCAGTGAGTATTGTAATTTGCCCAGTTTTTCTTGCTCCTTAGGCTCGGCTTCCTTTTCACCCTCCGAGAGTCCGGTCTCCACTTCGTCTTCGTCCTTCAGAGCCTGAAGGAGACATCCACCAAGAGTCAGTCCGCTTGGCCCCATTTCCTGAAGCTGAGCCGCCAAGCCATCGTCTCCTGTATAAACCTCTTTTAAAGGGATCGAGCACTAAAAACACCACAGTGATCACCACCACGACATGCTTGGTGATGGAGTTCAACCCCAAACCGTGGACCCCCATCCCATCCCCATCAGCAATTTTTTTTTTTTGGGTGCCTCTACAGTGTAGTCCATATAAAATCAATCACCAAATGATTTGCAAAGAGGATGAGTGTAATGAGGGGCGCAAGCAATTTGGGAAATCGAGCTTCTCAGAAGCAGACCAGAATCATTTTCGTGAATGTTTCAGGCATGGAAAAAAATCAGAAGAAGGGATGTGGAGTGTGGTGTAAGTGTGCGTTCGTTCATTTCTGGCTAGTCTGAAGTGTGAGGGCTCAAACGTGCTCAAACTCTCATTCAGTGTATAAAATATCTCTATCTTAGGCGGGATTTGTCAGTAAAGCATGCATGGCATTCTCGTTCCCCAAAACAGGTTTTTCAGTGACCCCTGAACCCTTTGCATCATGCTAGCAGGAAGTGGTAAAAAACAAAAGAAAATACAGAAAAACAAAACAAAGGGGCCGGTAACGAACATGGGGCCTGTCCTATCAGTTGTCAGGTTAATATTTAGTGAGAGCGAAAGGCTGAACAAAATTGATTTCTGTTCTTCAGGTTTGACCTTAACAGCTAATTAAGATTTTCCTTCAAGACTTCGCGCTCGGATGTTTGAGCTACAATTTTTTATACATTTTGCGTTATTTATGAAGTGGGTTGCTTAGCACATTGACTTCCTGTTTGTGATTTTTGATAAGACAAGGAAAATCTTGATTAGCTCACCTCTAACAAGTAAAGAATTCAGCAAACTGAATAATCCAATCATGTGAGATTTTAGCTCATTATCATGACCAAATGTTGACACAGTAGAAGGAACTTAGCAGCTGTTACAAATCCCAGGACTACCAGAGAGCCACTGTTAGAGGATGAGGAGGACCTTTAACCAAAACTCAGGAACTTTCTTCAAGCATATTTCTTCCAGAGGAACAATTTTACTTCCTAAGGAATTAAGTGACCCAGGAACGATTGGAACTATCGGGCCTCATAGTTCGAATAGAAACATAAAGTAAAACACGCTTGGTTGGAAGGCTATAAGACTACATTTGGGGGAAAGGAAACATTATGGAATTTTGGTTTGGATTGGTTTTGTCCTCACTTGTAGGTCACTTTGGATAAAAGCATCTGCCAAATAAACAATAATCTGGTGAAGGATCACCACTCTCCTTGTGCATAATAAGATTGTTATTTGATGAAATGGAATAAAAGATTTTAAAAATGCTGCCTGATCATCTGCAGTGATCTTCTCCTTGACCTTTTGAAAGCCTCGAGAAAGAAGTGTGATTTTAAAAAGAGTGTCTCGAGGATTCAAAGATCATGTCGGTCATTCTGAAAAAGCTTTTTGCATAATTTGTACGGCTAATGAGTCGAGTGGTATTTTCCTGCTGGACGAATTGTCAGAGTCGAAAGTTCAAGTGGCTGAAATGAGGGGCTGTGACTACAAAACGTACATCTAAACAGCTCCAAACATTCTCAGTCCAAAAAAAAATCAGAAATCAATGTGGTTCAGCCTCGTTCAAGCGTAACCCAAGTGCTTTATATTCATTCATGTGTATATATTTATACACATATATGTGCATACCCAGCGTTACACACATATATAGTGTAGGTAGACATGTACAGTATGCAGAATTACACATTTCTCTCTAAGGCTTTAAGTCAAGAGGCTAAACAACATCATCGCAGCAGGCTAAAGAAGATCCAACAGCAATTAGGAACCTACCGCCAGTGCCAATCCCGAAAAGTCATCAAAACACAGATAAGGAAGGACATAGAAGGAAGAAACACAAATTAAAACACACTGCACAAACACACAGGGCAAACACATGTGTATGGGTGCACCGGGAGAAATGACCAATCACAAGCTCAAAGCTCTTTTTATATCATATTACCGTCGCGAAGGTTAAGAGTGAAGATTATCGCTAATGATGTAAATGTTAATAATGTAACTCTATCTCTGACACAATGTAGGTTTTGTTCCAATACCATCTTTAACACGGCCTTGCTGACTTCCCCTCAGCCGAAATAGCCAAAATCCTAAACTCCCAAAATCCTAAATTCCTGGCCTGACTTTACAAAGCCTTAAATTCCTCAAATCCTCTATTCCCAAAGCCCTGAATCATCAAAGTCCTGTATCTTTCCAGGGTCCTATGCTCCAAGGATACTAGATTCCCAGAGTCCTAGGATGTGTTTAAACCAGTATTGGAACTCACTTCATTTTCTTGATGAATACAGGTTTAATTAAATAACATCAATGCTACTAATGTACATCAGCATTTTATTTCTGTGTGTGTGTGTGTGCATGTGTGTGAGACTTTGAAAGTGTGTGTCTTCAATTGCGGATCTGAATTAAAGTGTTTCCGGCCTTCCGACTCCTTACACGGCAAATTAAGGACGACTTTGTCAATTATTCATTTAAAAGTGTCGTAGTGTGTGTTATATGTCAATTAATATGCAAAGCGAGGTCAGAGTGCTGCTGTTACAATTTGCGCTATAATTTGTGGGTGCGTTGTTAAAAAAAGGGGGCGAGCCTCGTTATTGCTCTCGCTCCTCAGCGCTAATTAGCTACTGTCATTTCTCTGGGTCGATCCCACGTCATAGTATAGCAATAATAATATGCAGCACTACAAAAAAAAGGAAATAAAACAAAACAGAAACGTACAGAACGTAAAAAATGTATATGTTTAGCTAACAGAAAGCAGGCTTGTTACGCTTTTGTGCCATTTACCATGCCAGGTTTTCAATCCTGTAATTAAAGTCAGCAGTCAAGCAACAGCATTAACAGACATTTTATTTTATCAGTGCATTTCTGAGAGCAGATTTAATATAAAGACTTTTAGCCAAATAGCTTTAAAATGCAAGTCAGTGATAGAAAATGCTAGAAAAAATTCAGCATCAGTGTTCTCATGCATTCTCCACTGATTAAAGCAAGGCAAAGCTGAATGCACAGCGGTTCTAAAATGTGTTTACCTCCGTCTTGGCTCCGTCTATCACGTCCTTCATGTTGATGGCGTTCTTGCCCTTGTCCTTGCCCTTTTTCTTGTTCTTCTTCTTGAATATCCACTTTTTGCAGATGCAGAAGCAGCAGGACACGACGAGAACCACAGCCACGAACGCAATGGCCACAATGGCCCATGATGGCACTGCAATGGAAAAAAGTATCCACGTTGGTATTGGCTGGGACCGTATCTGTGTTCTCAGTCCACAAGATTCCCCAACTATGAGGTTCTAAGGCTCCTCTTCCCAAGTAGCTATGTCCCTAGGTTCCTTTGTTTCCAAACCACTAGGTTCTCATGGTCGTTTCCCCAAGTTCCTATATTTAAACACATTAGCATCTCAGGGTTCTGTTCCCAAGTTCCTATGTACCCAGGGCTCTATGTTCACAATTTCATATGTTCCCAGTCCACTAGGTTTTCAGGAGCCTGTTCCTAAGTTCCTATGTACCCAGGGCTCTGTATTCAGAAGGTTCTATGATTTTAGGGTCCTTTGTTCCAAGACTACTAGTTTTTCAGGGTCCTGTTCACAAGTTCCTATGTTCCCAGGCCTCTATGATTCCAATTACTTATGTTTTCAGGCCACAAGGTTCTTGGAGTCTTGTTTTCAAGTTCCTATGTCCCCAGGGTTGTTCCCAGGCCCATAGGTTCTAAGGATCAAGTTCAGACATTCTACTACATTCCCAGAATCCCCAGGGCTGTATGTTCCCAGTCCACTAGGTTCTCAAGATACTTTTCCCAGGTTCCTATGTCGCCAGGCCACTAGTTTCTCAGGGTCATGTTTCCAAGTTCCTATGTTCCCAGGGTTGTTCCCAGGATGTCCTACATTCCCAGAATCCCTATGTTCTCAAGATTCTGTTCTCAGTCCTATAATCCTATAATTTGAATCCCTGCAGTTTATCTTTGCAGGGTCAGATGCTCCCACAGCATTATATTATTATATTAACACTCAGCTTGTCCTACATTCCTACATTCTCAGGATTCCGTGTTGCCAGAGTCAAATTTTACTTTTTTGATTTTTTGTTGTTGTAGTACTCTAGGGTTCTTGGAACATGGGACCTGGGGACATATGGATGACTCCCTTTGTTGGTAGCATCTGGCCTATAAAATTTGCTTTTATAACTTACACTTATTTGAGATAAAGTTTAATTCTAGCTCCCAAAATTAGTCCGTTAATCAACTCTCACACATCGGCATAAGTAATAATACTTCCACAGGCTTTAGCATTACATGACTAACACTGGAGCCATAATGAAGAACACTGTACATGTTTGGGTAAAGTTTAGTTTTGGCCTGATATAGCTGTACCCCTGAGGATGAGTAGCATAATCTCCACTAGCATGAGTATTTCAGTTTAGCACCTAGCAACAGAACCTGAGCCAAAATGGCTGCCATAATTAAATTGCATGGTTATTTTTGTATAAGGTTTAGCTTTGGACGAATATATGTGGCTGTACATATCAGGATGAGTAGCATAATGTCCACTAAAATTAGCATTTCCATTAAGTGACTAGCACTGGAGCCTGAGCCACAGGGTTTTATGTCGGTTCCTTCCTTGGCTGCTTTATTTGCTTGCTTAATCGAGTTTGTTTGGAATAGTTTTAGCATTAAGTGCCCTGAATTTTAACCAAGATAGCTGCCATTATAAAATTGTAAGCAGTATACCAATACCACTCTGCATTATTTTCTTAAAGAGCCTTTTTCCTGAGCTGCATTATTTGTGCTTTGTAAAGCCGCATCGTTACTGAGTCAGAGAGGAAGCGGTGTTCCAGCTGCCACTAACAGCACTTTGATCAATAAAAAGAGAAGACGTTGCTGTCTAGACAGGGGCCGCTTAATGATCTCGACACGAACAGAGACGTTTAAACACTCGAGTGAGTGCCCTCGGCCAATTTAGTGAGAATAACAAATGCCGGCGTTCTGCCTTGGCCAGGAAGAACCTTTTCAGGATCCTGACACTATTGTGCCAATCACCAGCAGTGGAGGGTTTATTTAATCAGCAAGGTATTTGTCCTAAATGAGTCTTTCCTCTTGAGGTAAGAAAATATCCAAAAATGTCATTCAGACAAGAATGAAGCCCACACAGGAGAGAAAGTTCTGCTTTTCCACACCCCTCACCACCGTATAACAATAGAACCATCGACTCCAGACAGGAAGTAAACACTTTTCAGAGTCCGTCTTTGACTAAATACAGCTTACAGCTTTAGTTTGTGCTGACAGGCGAAGACACGCTGCTGTCCTCCTCTGCACAGAGACAGGACTAACAGCCTCCTGCCAAACGCAGGAGACACGTCTGAGCTAAAACCAGCCATGTTATACGGCCCAACACGCTGTAGACACTCGAGACACGCCTCCTCGTGTGCTGGAATTAATCAGGAGATTTTTTTCATTATAAGAAAAATCCTTTTAGAGAAGCGTACAGTAATTACACCTTCTGCTCTCGAAACACCAAGCACCTAATGATCAAGGTGTCATCTTTACCCAAAGATGGATAGTACAAGTTCCTACGAACAATCATGCCAAAGTTCACCCATTTTTCTTCTGAAGTGACACACATCAGAGAGGTAAAAACTGAAGGATGGTTTGTTTGTAGACTGCAGATCAGAGGGAGTGTCTATATGAGTTTATATATTAACTCTGTTAAACTCTGCTGTTATAGTAAAATACTGAGTGAAGGTGAGGTGTGATTAAGCGGAGCTACTGCCTTTTCCAACAATTACATTTTTAAAAATGTATTCAAGAACATTATGCACTTTTATCCATTTATAGTTACACTTAATGCTGTGGAACATCCATGAAACAAGTTAGTTCCTGTTGTCCCTTACATTATAGCAGCTATAAACACATGTTCCCTCACCAGCCTCTCTTTTTTCTCTCTACTGAAGTTAATAAGACAAAAAGAAACGCAGCTTGTTACGCATTTTACCGAGAAACCGCAAAGAAGCGTAAACTCCTCTGTCCTGAAGATGTCGGAAAACTCAGCGTTACAGCTTCACCTCTGACTGTTACAAAGCGCTGAAACTGGAGACTCCTTCCGTGAAGGTTACATAAACATCTCCTTACATACAACTTCGATTAAATAATCGGTTACAGCGTCCACCGTACACGTCCCTGTGAATGAGCTGTTGCTATAGAAACGATAACGTATTAGAACAAGCGCATTAATATAAACCTGCGATTTACATTTGCACTACTTTATAGAAAACTAATCAACACCATCTGACCAATCAGAATCCAGGATTCAGCAGCGCACTGTGCTAAAACAATATAGGGCACGATGACCTAGCAGAATCAGACACGACTAGCCTGAAAAGTTTTTCTTTGTTATTCTGAGGTAGAAACTTTTTAGTTTTTCCAATTTTAGAAACCTGATATATTTTTGACATCAGGAAAATAAGTGAGTGTGGTCTCTGGAGGATGAGCTTTGCTAGTGTTTCCCTCAGACAGCTCTTGCAGGGAGAGAAAGAGGAGGAAAAAAAAGAAAAATCAATGCACTGTTGACAAAATCGATGCGAGCTCTCCTGCGAGGAAAAACAGTGAGCGATGGGCTAAAGTAACGTCGCAGTGCCTGGATCTCGGCATCGGCCCCGTGATGGATGAGGGAAGAGGCAGTGCTGGTGCACTCAGTCTTCTCCTGCTAATGGGGTTTATAGCATTAAAATAGACTTAGCAGTAGAGCTGATGAGGAATTTGAGACCTGCTCAAGACAAAAATGTTTTGGTGAGAGATAATAATCAACAATCAATTGTGAAAAACCGCTAGCACCACTTCTCTGAGGGAAAAGCTGCTGCTGCAAAAATTTTGCAAAAATTTTTTTTTTAAAGGTTTTAAGGTTAGAAAAGGTTTCTGCGCCACTGATGGTTCCACACTGAACACGAAATGAATAAATAAGTAAATAAAAAGTGTCGAAAAATCCCGGGTTTAACTTGGCCTGCTAGCATTTTTTTCTTTTGCTAGCTTTCGGTTCTTTGGCTCACCAGTTTTGTCTTCTGTTTGCTAGCTTTATCTTCCAGTCTGCAAGTTTTTTTTTTTGTGTTAAATCTAGCTTGCTAGTTTTGTCTTCCACTCGTTTTCACTCACTAGGTTTTTCTTCGTCTCCCTCACTTTTTATTTCTCTTGCTAGGTTTTGTTTTTGTTTAGGAAGTTCATCTTCTGCTTTCTAGGGTTTTTCTTCTGCTGGTTAAGTTTTTAGTTCACTTTGCTAGTTTTGTCTTTCATTTGCCAGGTTTTTAGTTCACTTGCTAAATTTGTCTCTCACATGCGAGGCTTGTCTTCCACTAGCTAGCGTTATCCGCTGCTCACGATCACAAACAGCCTGTGGGTAGCTCAGTTTCATACTGACAAAGATTCTGTTTTAAATGTATTTTTCCTACAGAGAAAAAGGCATAACTTCAGTTTTACCTACATAAAGGAAGATTCATCCAAAGGAACACTGCTGTATCCATAAGTGACATTAAAACAGCAGAATCATCAGCATATAAAACTCACTCTAATGTCCTTCTTCCTCCTAAAATCAGTTCTATATGGAATTACTGAGAAATATTCAGTAATGTACGTACTTTCTTCTGATTTTAAACCAGAAGTAAAGAAAAGCAAAGCAGCGGGGTTCGTTTTCAGCCCGTGGCGCTGTCCTGTCCATCCCTGGGTTTAAAAAAAAGCCAGAATCACACACCAATCGCTCTAACAGCTGGAAATCGGCAGCCATTCTGAATGTCACTCCTGTCAATCAGCGGATTTCCTTAGAGAAGCAATTCCTCAGTCCATAATTACCCATCTGTCCCTCTGATTCATCGCTCTCACCTCTCTTTCTCTCACGCCACCGATCCACCATCACACAGCTGCCCCCACATTCACCACCGGCCGCCGGTAATCACCAAAACCCGAGGGCTTTTATTTTCACACGGACATGTTCTCATTTTCACCACTGCTCCTTAATGCTCAGAAACGACAGATAGACATTAGATACAGATTTGTGAGCTTTTTCTGTGAGTTTTTTTTTTTTTTTAAAGAAATCTGATTAGCCTCCCATGCGCAGAAAAACAAAACAAAACACTTAGTATGTAGAACAGTCGGTGTTTTGCTTTGTGTAATTATGTATTAATTATGATTAATATTATGCATGAATATTATGTATTATCATAAACATGGTTTATGAAACATGGTATTTAACCTTTATGCCGAGGTGCATTCAGCCTGCTAGCATTTTGCTTGTTTTTATTTTGCTCACTAGCTTTGTTTCTTCCTGCTTTGTTTATCTTCTGCTCACTACGTTTTTGTGTGTCATCTGCCGGCTAAATTTGTTTTTTGCTCACTAACTTTATCCTCCACTCACCAGGTTTTTTAATGTTGCTCACTCATTTTGTCGTTCAGTTGCTAGTTTTTTGTTTCGAATGCTAGCTTTGTCTTGCACTCACTAAAGTTTTCATCTGCTTGCTAGCTTTTTTTAAATTCACTTGCTAGGTTTAGCTTTGCTCACTAGCTTTTCTGTCACTCACCAGTTTTGTCTTCTCCTTGCTAGCTTTGTGATTTTTATTTTGCTAACTAACTTTCTTTTCTGCTGACTAGCTTTGTCTTCCCCTCCATACCCTGATAGCAAAAAATCTGGGTGAGATCTGGCTTACTTTAGGCCGTTCTGGTTTAATTCTGGCACAGTTTTTTTTCACAGTCTTGTGTGAAACAGCATTAGGCTGACCTCTGGCATGAGTTTGCAGCTTAAGGGCCATTCGAGGGGAGTGGGCCGTGGTGGTATGTGGGCCTAAATTCAACCAGATAAGGCCCACAACCAATTTTGCTATCTGGGTAAGTTCTTCTTCCGTGCATTAAATAACCGTTAAGGTGAGTTTGCTCATGTGGCTAGTATTACAGTATATTAGCATTAGTGAGCAAACACTGTTTGATTGACTTTTTGCAGCTGAGTCAAATCGCTATCACACCTGACTTCACTTGGAAGCAGGCACTTCACTCTAACGCTCTCGGACCCGGGTGTGATTGCTGTGTTGTCAGGCGCCTAAAGACCCGCACTGAGAGGGTGAACACACCAGAGCTCCATTCAAACAGAATAAACACTGCAGATGTGAAAGCACTCACAGAGGAGCAATGCATTAGGGTGTGGGATGACAGCTCAGTTAGCTTCTGATTGGCTGTTGGAGGAGGTTTGTGAAGTGACACTGAAGTGTTTAAAACCCCTGCCACACCTCCACAATGAACACTACCATCTCAGAGTCATGGCTGTACTGAGAATAAACCACCAGCCACTATGGAGAACTATGGAGTTAATCAAAGAAAAAAGAAAAGAAAACAAAACCAACAAACACAACGGCGAGTGACGCACAGACACCTTTATGATAAACGATGGAATCATATTTGGAATAATTGCAGTGGGGTGATGAGTTGATGAGAACATTTGCCATTTCTTTTTCTAATGATCCAAATTGCTTCATTCCAATTTGATTATATTTGCTGCCAAAGGAAATTAAATTGTTTTAACGCTTTGCCCATTAAGGCGATTGTTTCATAACTTCTCCAGCGTAATAGTTTGCATTGTAGTGCCGTAAAATTCGGAGTATCTCCTTCATCACAAACGTGTCACTCATAAAGACACTTTTGTGTTTCTTAATTAAAAGCGCCCGAGTCCCTGAAAGCTACTGAAGCGTTTGCTAATTAACTCCATTGTGCGAGTGTGTGTTCTCCCGAGAGAGCAGCACGCAAGCATGTGCTTCCATCTGAAACGTCGCTTATCTTTTGCTCAACCACACACACTCATACACAGTCTTATACACACTCTTTTACACACACACACACACTCGCAGTGGGAATGCGTAGATGTGTTTCACAGCTGGATCCGCATCCTTGGCCAACTTGAAGCGTCTCACTAAAACATCTTCCTGCTGCGTCCCAAATAACTCTCCACTCGTGTCCTCAAGGACACACACACGCACACACACACACACACACACACACACACACACACACAGCTGAAATCGTTCTCTGTGAACATTCTGGTTTATCTCGTTTCTCTTATTGGATGTGATGGCTGAACAAAAGAAGATGATCCTCCCTTTTCTCAGATTTGACGTCTGTCTGATAAACGTTTTTGACGTTTTAAGACAAAAATGATGCTGAAGATTTGACGTAAAGCTCCTTAGCATCATCGGTGTATGATTTTTTTTTTTTTTTTGTGAAAGGAAGAAGAAAAATAAACCCTTAAAGACATGAGTTGCTGCTTGAAAGAGAGAAAATAAAGAAGAAAAAAGTCAGCCAGGCGGCGTAAAATGATCCAGCGGAGTAATGTGCCTCAACTCGGGCTAATTTGTTGTGACAGATTGTTGTTGGTCAATTAACCCCGGCACGACGACGTGTTATACAACACGCAGAGATGAACAGAGGGAGAAAGAGTGAGAGAGAGAGAGAGAGAGAGAGAGAGAGAGAGAGAGAGAGAGGGACAGGTAACCTATCTGCCCTCCTCAAATAAACTTTAATAAGAAAAGGAAGGACTGAAATATTAAAATGATGAGCTGTTTGTAAATTTTGGGGAAAATGTACCATGCTTTATAATGAGACTTGAGCAAACGACGTGGCTTTCAGATTTCTTAGCGTGGAAGATGATAATGTAGCTCTGATTTGAACATCTTTTAAATTCAGAATTATTTTGCTACTTTATGAAATGCAATTTATGTTTTTTTTATATAAATGGCATTTATTTTAGGGTGAGTGGGTGATGATTTAGACATGCAGGTTGCAGGATGCTAAACCGGTCAAACATTAAAGCATAAAACACCAACATTCTCCATTAAACACCATCAAATACCGACATTCTCCATATAAGCAGCAATATTCTGCTAATGCTAATATCCTCCAACAAACACCATAAAATCCCAACATTCCATTAAACAATAAACACCAACATTCTCGAACATCTACTCAAACATCGCTCAAACATTCCCCATTAAAAACCATAATTCACCATCAAACCCCATTAAACACCTACATTCACCATCAAACCCCATTAAACACCAACACTCACCATCAAACCCCATTAAACACCAGCATTCACCATCAAACCCCAATAAACACCAACATTCACCATTAAACCCCATTAGACACCAGCATTCACCATCAAACCCCATTAAACACCAACATTCACCATTAAACCCCATTAAACACCAACATTCACCATCAAACCCCATTAAACACCAACACTCACCATCAAACCCCATTAAACACCAGCATTCACCATTAAACCCCATTAAACACCAACACTCACCATTAAACCCCATTAAACACCAACACTCACCATCAAACCCCATTAAACACCAGCATTCACCATCAAACCCCATTAGACACCAGCATTCACCATCAAACCCCAATAAACACCAACATTCACCATTAAACCCCATTAGACACCAACATTGACCATCATAACCAGAAATGTCCATTAAACCCTCATTTTCTCCATCAAACACCACTAATCACCAACAGTTCTACATCAAACACCATCTTTATCCATCAAGTGCCAGTCTTCTTCCCGAAACATCAAAATTCACCTTCCAAACCAACAAACACCAATTTTTCTTCATCAAACATCAGCGTTCTCTGTCAAATACCAACAAACCCCTACACCCACCAGCAGACCCAGCAACTGCCATTAAACACCTCACTATTACATAGTTTCCATCAAACACTGACAACTACCAATGAAATGCCAATATTCTCCATCAAAAGACAAAATTCAACAACAACAAAAACCAACATTGTCGGTGTTTGATGGAGAATGTTGGTGCTTGATGGTGAATGTCGATGTTTGATGGAGAATGTCAGTGTTTGATGGTGAATGTTGGTGTTTGATGGTCAGTGTTGGTGTTTGATGGAGAATGTCGATGTTTGATGGAGAATGTCGATGTTTGATGGTCAGTGTTGGTGTTTGATGGTCAGTGTTGGTGTTTGATGGAGAATATCGGTGTTTGATGGAGAATGTCGGTGTTTGATGGTCAGTGTTGGTGTTTGATGGAGAATGTCGGTGTTTGATGGAGAATGTCGATGTTTGATGGTGAATGTTGGTGTTTGATGGTCAGTGTTGGTGTTTGATGGTCAGTGTTGGTGTTTGATGGAGAATGTCGGTGTTTGATGGAGAATGTCGGTGTTTGATGGAGAATGTTGGTGTTTCATGGAGAATGTTGGTGTTTCATGGAGAATGTTGGTGTTTGATGGTCAGTGTTGGTGTTTGGAGAGAATGCTGAAGAAATGTTTTAAGAGTTTTGGCACTTCAGGGTATTTGTGGGTTGGTGTTTAATGGCATGGTGTTTAATGATGTTTAAAGTTTGATGTTGGTCTTACTGTGAACGATGAATGTTGGTGTCCGATGGAAAATGTTGTAGTTTTATGGTATTTGATGGAGTATTTTGGCTTTCAGTGATGTTTTTGGGTGTTTTCAGTGGTGTTTATTGGACAACATTAGTGTTGAATGCCTGATGAAGCTCTAATAAATAAACCCATAAATAAACAAGATCAATTGAGGAGCAGCTTTAAAAGAAAAATGTATTTATTTAAAGAAATATTTACCCACTGTGATCGTTCTTTTATAATTGTGAAATTGACATAAAAGTAATTTAATTTTCAGACGGGAGTCAGTTATGAAATGGTAATATTCATATTATTCTGCAGTAAATACTCAGTGTCTAACACTGTGTGAGATTTAACAAGCATGAAATTGACACAAATTGAAGCTTTGGTAAAAAAATCCAGTGTAAAATTTGCTACAGGTCAGACAGACAGCGGCTCTCACTGTCGCTTCGTATAATGGAGAGCTTCGCTCTTTTTGTCTTTATTATTTAGGATAATTGTGGTTGAGTGTGTAATAACGGCTCAGGCTGGATCTGCACTGAGAGGTTAATGATTAATCGCTGCAGGGGCTTCGGGCTCAATCAAGGAATTATGGGAGAATTATTCAACACAAAAACGGTTATAATAAAGTTTATTAACATCAAATGCCTGACAAATACCATCACATGTCATCAAACACCTAAATTCAGCATTAATTACCAGCTGATGGTGCTGTACTTTTCATAAATATGGCACCACTTTGTTTTTTTTGCGCCTTTTTTGCCAAATGTCCTTCGAGTAACCAAGAGCAACAACAATCCGCATTTGTCCAACAAACACCACAACACCCAAACACTGCACTGGTGCGTCAGATCTGTGTGAGAGTGTTGGGAATCTCTACAATGTTATTCTTCATTCACACTGATTATTGTGGCTCAGTCGCTCTTTTACGGAACAATATAAACCCAAAATATAACGGTTAGCATGGTAGTGTTTGATGGTGAATTTACGTGTTTACTGGTGTTTGAAATTTGTAAATGACTGTAAATTCATGACTAGACACCAAAAGACACCAACTGTCTAATGTTACATGCCTTATGATGTTCAGTAAACATTTTCTTAGATTTAGATGAATCTTCGACTCATAGACTTAAAAATGATCTCGTTTAATTGCTTACTTTCGTAATTCGCTTTGGTTAAACTGCCATGTAAGTGTGGATTAATGTCAAGTAAAAGAAGCGACGAGCTGCTTGAACAATGTGAATGGATGCGAAAGTTCTAGAAACTTCTATATGTAAATAAATGCACGAATATAACATGAATATATGAATATGACAACAGATGTGTTTGGGTTCTGCAGCGTCTGAGGCAGCGAGGATGCTCGAGTATATAAAAAACCTGTCAACATGGCATCATGGTATGTGCTTTAGAGCATACATTTTTATTATTTTTTTTAAAAAAGTAACATTTTCAGAAGCCTCTGAGCCACCTAGTTTACAAATAGTTCACTGTGCTTATTAAAAAAACACACATCTTTTAACATATTTCTCTTTCATAGAATCCTGTGGTACCATCACAGCCAGTCCATCTGTTAACACGACATCGAAATTCTGTATGAAATCGTTTTCATCCGACCACAAACACGTCGATAATTCCATCATTTCTCCGGTCTGGAATCGGATATTGTGTTACATGTGAACACACACTGGTGTAAACACACTGAACATGACTGTGAGCCTGCAAACCAAATCTCAATCCATTAGAATCCATCGATCTTTGTACGAGTCAGGGAAGGTGGACAGCCAAACGTTTGTGTTCGTTGAGAACTTACTAACAATCTCTACGGAGGACTGAGTCTTGAGTAAAGATTTCTTGTCCATTGTATGTGTATATCGAAATGAATATTTAATTCGGGGTGTTTCGATTTTCGAAAACGGTGGGCGGAGTCAGTGCGAAATCAATTATCTCCATCACGTGTGTAAATTAACACGACTGAAGGGCAGGTATTAAATTTGTAGAAAGGTATTTACACCACTCACAGATAGAATAAATCTAACAAGTTCTTAAAATCGTGTCATTTCTTGTGATTTCTTGTAATTGTGAATTATTATCAGTGCAATAAAGTACGATTTAATATTCGCCATGTGTTTATATCAACATTCAGTGAGCCCAAGAAATGCTTTCATCACATTGTTCTCATGTGCACCAGATACACACTCATGTCTACACACTCATTTTACCTCCTTACTGTATTATAAACAGTTTTTTAAAGAAAGGAAGTAAAGAAAAATACTCACTGTGAACAATGATCAAAGTGGAAGTAACAGAAATGTTCATGCTGAATAACGAACGAGGAGGAAGTAACAGAAATACGATATGGTAAACAATAAAAACAGGTAAAAGTAGCACGATGGTAAATGATGAAGAATGCAACAATATTCCTGCTAAATAATGAACAATGTGGAAGGAACAGAAATCCTCGTGCTAAATGCCGAGAGAGGTGGAAGTAAGGAAAAAGCTCTTCAGGGGCTGAACTCGTCACGGTTATCAAGAACAATTAACGCTCGCAAAACCCTGATTTACATAATCTTTCCTTTTCCCATTTTGCATATGACATTATTTACATAATTATTATAGACAGAATTTATCAGAACTTTGGGAAATATGCGCTCCTTATTTTGAATCATAGCTTGTTTGTACCGGTTTAATTGCTGATTTGGATCCACGGATGGAAAGACAGACAGATAGACGGCCATCTGTTGCTCGTTAGTCACATGTCGGCTAGCGTTAGGGATCGCGTGTGTAAATTGGGAAGGTGGTGTGATGGAGTGTGTGTGTCAGGTGCGGCGTTACCTGTCTGTGTGATTTTGCACAGCCGAGGTGTGTGACGGCTGCCGTGAACGGAAAGTGACTGTTAGTCATATGAGCTGCAGTGACAGCGGGCCACAGATGAGTCCTTCCTGAATATTTATTCAGCACAACATGCCATGGCGCAGGGTTGCGGCGAGGAACTCGGGCCACGGACAGCCACAATCTCACACCCGGTTTCTCCCTCACACTCCGGCAGCAGCAGAATAAATAAACAGCGCCTGTTTTCAGCAGCCATTTTCTCTGGGAGTGTCAGTGGAAGTAAAAGCGCCCTGCCTCATTATTCTGTTCAATTTCACCACAGTCTTGTCGAAAAAAAAAAAAATGCTAATGTAGCTAAACAATAACAGAGACATACAGCTAATATCATGCAAACTGCATGGCTAATAATCAGATTCATAAAGCTGC
>JAKKZJ010000018.1:978116-989906 GCA_033441845.1 Pangasius mekongensis | reverse complement strand
CACACACATATTCCCTCTCTCCATCCTCACACACATATTCCCTCTCTCCATCCTCACACACATATTCCCTCTCTCCATCCTCACACACATATTCCCTCTCTCCATCCTCACACACACATTCCCTCTCTCCATCCTCACACACATGCGCACACACACACAGACACACAGACACACACACACACACACACACACTCCCTCTCTCCATCTCTCATCTCTTCTCCTAGATCAGTGAACATGTAAAAGTGATGGCACCCCGGTTTCTTTGGTGTTTATTTGCGCTGTCCGTGGTGCTGAAACTGTAGTACAGGGTATTCAGGTCTACACACACACACACACACACACACACACACACACACACACACAGAGCATGTATTCTACTCAGCTTAAATCTTTCCACACTCCCTTACACACATGCATTCATACAGAAGCATATGCTCATTTATCTACCAAAAATCTACTTATTGATCAGTCTCCCTCTCTCTCTCTCTCTCTCTCTCTCTCTCTCTCTCTCAGAGTGATGTCACAGTCATTCTGCAAAAAAAAAAAAAATTACAGAAAGAATGATGGGATGTGAACGTTCTCCAGTTACAGTGACCAAAAATGGCAGCAGAAATGTAATTCCTATCGATCGGACTGAGAGAGAGAGAGAGAGAGAGAGACAGAGAGAGAGAGAGAGAGAGAGAGAGAGAGAGAGACAGATGTGTTAACGTAAGTAATAAACACTGTGTTTGTTGCTGTTACAGTAAAATGATGATGAAGCAGAGTTACAGTCGCCACCAATCTGATCATTTTCCTAAAACACTTCCTGGCTTTCCAACACACACTAATGCACACTAACACACTTTAACACACTCTAACACACACTAACACACTCTAACACACACTAACACACACTAACACACATTAATGCACACTAACACACTTTAACACACTCTAACACACTCTAATTATATCATATACAGCTGACCAAACACACACCTCTCTCACACACACACACACACACACACAGAGCTGTGAACATTTCACTCGACTGGGCCATCTCACACACACACACACACACACACACACACACACACACACACACACACACACACACGGCCATCTGCTTTAAATCCTCAACAATGCAGAATAACTCTGGAGGCTCTGAGAGGCTTTAATGCTGCTCTTTTAAAAACACCAGCACATTTCTGGCCCTGATTTTCTCTCCGAGTGAGAAATTTAAATTAGCCTGGTAATTAATTAGGCACGGACGAGTGGAGCGGCCATAATGACAGAGAGAGAGAGAGAGAGAGAGAGAGAGAGAGAGAGGTGGTGATAAAGTGATAGGAGGGAATGGGGTAACAACACAGAACAGTTTCAATATCACGCTTTCACAGATCTCTAGAACCTGGAGTGTGTATGTGCGCGTGTATGTGGGTGTATGTGGGTGTGTGTGTGTGTGTGTGTGGGTAAACACCACTGTATATGTACTGTATATGTACCTGATGTTAGCTATATACTTGTCTAACGTTATTAAAGTTGAACACACACTGGTAGCTTTAATTTCATATTAATAACGTGAAAAGCTTCTCCATTTACCGTGACGGAAAGCACGGACGCCGCGTCAGCGCATCTTTCGAGCGGGAAAATCGGGACGAGATGAGAGATTACTGATGTGAAATAGGGAAGGGGCGGGGCTTCACAGAGTTCAAGTCTCTTACTATGGCTCCTGTGACTCATTCCAGATTCATGTGTCGTCTGCCTTTTTTTATTTGTGGAGAAAAAAGCATTTTAAAACGTAATGGAATGAAAGTCATCACACGCCAGTGGAAGGATTTTATAGTGTTTATAGCACTGGAGCTAGCACGTCCCGCTACAAGCGCACCCTAACCCCCTCTACAGAAGCAAATAGCAATATCAAGCGGAAAAAAGGCAGTTATTTGAAGTTCGGGAAGAGAAAGAGTGTTGATTACAGACGAATAAGATCATCAGACCCATTAGCTGCTGTATTGTGGGTGAATTATAGGAGGTGAAAGCTGTAATTATTACAAACACAGAATCTGCATACGGAAATGAAAAATATCAAATGACCCCCTACACCTCGACTCAGAACGCCTGATTGAGTTTTGTTTCCTTCTGAAAAGAAACGATGATGAAGACAGAGGTCAAACCAGACGAACAAGACGTGGAGAGAAAAGGAAAAGGGGCGGGACTTTCTATTATGAGAAAATCACCCATGAAACGTTCCCAATTGATCCCATGGTGACGAGTTCCTCCGTCTGTGAGAGAGCTGAGTGGCTTTCAATCAGAGATCATTGTTCTTCCAGGAGTCTGGAGCTCCAGCAGCACTGCGCTCATTAAGCAGATGCTGAGAACCGCACGTGCTTTACTTCATTCTGCTCATTAAAGGGATGCTTTAGGAGGGAAAAATCTATTTTACACAAATGTTCCACTTAAACACAATCGATGGAGTTTTATTTGGAGTTTAAAAAAAACACACTTCTTAAGGTAAAAGAACTCTGAGACTAACGTGAATAATTAGCAAAGACTAAAGACGGGGATGTGGGTATGCCTTTGAGCCCATATAAGGAAATGTGGGTGTGTGTTTGAGTCCACATATGCAAATTAAAGCATCACTGAGTGGGTGTGGCTTTAATACCATAGGTGGGGAATGTGGGTGTGTCTTCAAGACCATACATGGGGAATGTGGGTGGGTCTTTAAGACCATATATGCGGAAAATGGGCTTACGTTCAAGTTCATATAAGGAAATGAGAGCAGCTCTGTGTGGGCGTGGTTTTAAGACTATACAAATCGACTATGGGAGTGTCTTTGAGGTCAAATATGGAAATGAGAGCAGTTCTTAGGAGACGTGTCATTGTGTCTCTATATGGAAATATGAGTGTGACATGGAATCTGCATATGGAAATGAGAGCAGTTCTGAGTGGTAATGTCTTTAAGATTATACATGGTGATCGTGGGCGTGTCTTTAACTCCATATAAGGAAATGAGAGTGGGTCTGAGTAAGTGGGTCTTTCAGATCATACAGGAGGAATGTGGGAGTGTCACTGAATCCACGTATGTCAGAGAGTGACTCTGAGTCTTACACCCCCCCCCAAAAAAAACTCCTTACACTTGACTTTTTTTTTTCCTAAAATGTGGTGAGAAAACATTGAGGTGTATTTGTACATATAAGGAAGCTAAAGAATTGGGAGCGTTCACTGCAGTTGTAATTCCTCTCTTAGGCAGCAGAGGGAGCTTGAATTAGTAAAATTGGTAAAATGGCAAACCACTCCTTTAAAACTGGGATTTTTTCCCCCTCAAAGAACACCTGATTTGTGTCCTCTATGTGCTGTACATTAAATCCCCTGCTGATTTTGTTGGAATTTTCAGTTTTCCGGCTCCGGAATTCACTCAGTAGGGTGATGTTTTAATCCTGTGATCCCTCGACTCTGACTTGGATCCAAACCCAGGGCCTTTATTTCCTGCCAAACTCTTCTGCTACTGTGCACAAACCCTGCTGGAGAAACTGTTTCCTCCTGATAATTCTGAGAGCGGAATTATGTAACACATCGATTATCGTCGCGTCGTTATCTCCTTCCTCGAACACACGTTCGGCCTGCTTTCTTTTTTTAATTTTCATTTAGAATGAAAATAAGAGAAAGCTCTCATCGGTAATAATGACTAAAAAGCCTTAATCACTCAAGAGCCCGCTGAAGATGTGAGCTGTTGGATCAGTCGTGATTAGCAGCCCCATTCTGCCCGCTGATTGGCCAGGGATAAACACGATAAATCACCATTAGTGCGGAGCATCAATTATTCGAAAAGAGAGGAAAATGGACGATAATCGAGTGATGGATCAGGCTCATTAAAGTGGGAAAGGATGTAGGGTACAAATGTCTGAGAGCACAACAAAAGGCGGCTTTTATTTCAGACACTAATACCTTATGTTGTCCAATCACTTTTCTCAGACGAGACTCCATCATTCTCCACTAATATCAATCCAGAACTGTTTTCAGACCGAGCACCGACCCCATACAGGACGCTAGTTTCTCTATTAGCATGCAGATTGGACCTCTCCTAATAACACTCCTCAAATCCATCCAGCTGATTTTTCAATTTCGTGCTGCTTATCACTCCCTCGCTTCTCGCCTCCTAATGAAAATTTCCATCATTGCTGGACGAGAGGACGACTAAAGCAGGGGTTTTAGCCGTTTTGGCTAACGAGCACTCTTATCTCGGAAAGTGCCGGCCTTTCACAAAATAAGATGCGCAATCATGGCTCGGACCCGCCGGGCCGTGATTACAGGACGATTTGGACGGCTGGAAATTGGCCTGTTGTCCCACAGAGCGCCAGAATAGAGGCGTAAACAAAAGCAATTTCTGTTTGTGACAGTAAAAATCCGCACTCAAACACCGTAAGACTAACAATACGGAGGACCGGCGCAGGGCGGAGCCATGGAAGCCACGCCCACATTTCCTACTCAGTTAATAATGTTAAGAAGAACAAACTCAGATACAGGCTGAGGATGTAAAGAACTTTTAGACATGCCATGTGATCTCATACTCGCATGCATTTACGATATTTTCCCAACTTTCCACTTTTCCATAACAAGCAGCGTTCCCTGTGTCTAGTGTTCTTGGTTTGTTGTTCCCACTCTTCCCTAGTTTGCCAGCGTTCCCTAGATTCTAATGGTTCCAAGATTTTAAGGTTGCATGCTCTTATGCTCTGCCTGAATTTCCCACTGCTTCCTAGCATCCAAGTTCTAGCTTCCTCGTATCCAATTCCCAGTGTCTCATAGGCTTCCCTAGTCTTCCATGTTCTTCCGTTTCCAGGGTTCTCTAGTTGCCAGGTTTCCCTACGATTAACTGTTTACTAGTTGGTTGTGAAATCAATATTCTCTACTTTCCGGTGCACCTTAATAAAGTGTATTTACTTCTTTTTTTTATTTTTTAATTTTAGTTTATTTAGCTACACTTAGTTACTTCTCCCCTAGTTTCCAGTCAGACATGCTGATGTGCTCATGTGCTGAAGCACCAGCAGGACTTATTCCCCAGCGTTTGAACTAGAAAGGAAGAAGCTTGGTCTGGAAGACGTCACATGCCGGGAGGAAGAATCAGGAGAAATGGAAACGCAAACAGATGTGTTGGGACAGATGTATACGACGACTGTGGCGCGATAAATAATAAAATAAATAAGAAAAGTGGTCTATTTAAGATACATTACGCTGTGTGTGAAGCCATTTATCTGAAAATGGAGTCTCATCTGACTGAGAGTGTAATATTCTAATTCAGAGACGTGCGCTAAGAAAAAAGGCGAGTCTCTTCCTGTGTCATTTCCCAGCAGTGCTTTAGCCGCCGCAGTGTCGCGTGTGCGTGTGTGTGTGTGTGTGTGTGTGTGTGTGTGTGAGAGTGTGTGTGTGCTGATGGATCCATTTTAAAGCACGGCTGATTTCTCTCCCTCGACTCCCTCTTGGCCCGGCTAACAGCTTGTTCAGTCAAGGGTTATCAGCTGCAGATGGTTTCAGACAATAAACATGCTGAAATACGGGGGTGGACACTGAAATATGATTACGGTTCTCTCTGCACTTCCTCGCCATTTCTCCTCCTCTCACTTCGTACGTTTGCTTTTTCTTCATGCATCAGAATGATATCTGCATTATACGATGCTTTTAATGTCCGAGTTCTCATTAAAATCTCATTCAAACAATAACCTACAGAGTAAATGAATTTCTGTGATCTCTGAAAGACGGGCACCTGATTATCCGCTGCATTCAGCCAATCAGAACACAGCAGTTCTATAGCACAGCGCTGCTGGATCCTGGATTCTGGATTCTGATTGGTCAGAAGGTGCAGGAGCTCTGACAGTAGCGCAGGTTTATATTAATGCGCTCGTTCCAATACGTTATCGTTTCTATAGCAACAGCTCGTTCGCAGGGACTCGTACGATGGAGGCTCCACATAAACAGATTAAAAAAAATAATCATTGATGTGGTGAGGTTTTCTGTAAGGAGATGTTTATGTAACTTTTATGGAAGGAGTCTCCAGTGTCAGCGCTTTGTAACAGTCAGAGGTGAAGCTGGAACTTTTCAGACATCTTCAGGACGGAGGAGTTTACGCTTCTTTGCGGTTTCGCGGTAACACAACAAGCTGCGTTCATTTTGTCTTATTAACTTCAAGAGAAAGGAGAGAGGCTGATGAGGGAACCACTGATTACTGTCAGGTATAATGTGTGTATTAATGTGTGTATTAAACTGTGTATTAATGTGTGTGTAATACAGAATGTGTATTAATGTGTGTAATACATGTATAATATGTGTATTAATGTGTATTAATGTGTATAATACAGTATGTGTATAATGTGTATAATACCTGTATAATATGTATATAACATGTGTATTAATATTTGTATGTGTATTAATGCGTGTAAGTAATAAAACCTCCTGAAATTATTTGTAATTTTTCCGACTCGTGAGAAATAAAGTGAGTTGTGTTCCTGGGAAGTGCTGTTTAAAGTAGAACTGCATCAAACTCCACGCCCAAAAACAAACCAAACCAAACTCCTACCCCTCTCTCGCATTGCCGTGTGTGTGTGTGTGTGTGTGTGTGTGTGTGTGTGTGTGTGTGTGTGTTCATCACCCGGAGCGAGTGTGTCCGTGTGGACCTGAAATAGCTCCCTCCCTCCATGGAGCAATCTGCCACTTCATGCATCTCGCCCTCCTCATTTCCCTCCATCAGTGTGCATCTGTGTCGGGCCGTGACGCATCACCACGTCCCAGCATGCCGAGCGCCTCCTCCACCCGCCTCAGAGCTGTAGTGTGGATTTACGCAGAACCAGGGAACACGGCTGGAAGGACACTTTTAGCCCATATTCCGAGTCTACCAGTGGCCACCGATTTACAAACATCTTCATTTCCAGTGTTTTCAGGTTTCCAGTCTTTCACGTATTCTTGTGTCCTCCACTTTCCAGCACTCCTTTCTTTCAAATGTTCTCCAGTTTCTCCAGTTTTCCAACGTCAGGTTTTTCCCCATGTTTACAGGATTGTCTACTTTAGTATTCTCCAGTTTCTAGTGTTGCCTAAATTCTAGTGTTCTTCAGTTTCCAGGGTTTTCTAGTTTTTCATGTTCTTTCCTTTTAAGTATTTTCTAGATCCCAGTGTTCTCCAGTATCTAGTGTTCACCACATTCCAGTACTCTCTACTTCTAAAAGTCCCCCACATTCCAGTACTCTCTACTTCTAAAAGTCCCCCACATTCCAGTACTCTCTACTTCTAAAAGTCCCACACTTTTTTTGTCT
This sequence comes from Pangasius mekongensis, assembly GCA_033441845.1. Taxonomy (NCBI): domain Eukaryota; kingdom Metazoa; phylum Chordata; class Actinopteri; order Siluriformes; family Pangasiidae; genus Pangasius; species Pangasius mekongensis. The sequence goes on along the minus strand of JAKKZJ010000018.1, from coordinate 982,632 downwards.
TTTGCTATTTTGTGTTTCCTCATTTACGGTGTTCCCTACTTTCTAGTGTTCTCCAGTTTTCTGTGTTCTCTACTTTCCATTGTTCCCTACTTTCCATTGTTCCCTACTTTCCAGTGTTCTCCAGTTTCCAGTGTTCCCTACTTTCCATTATTCCCTACTTTCCTGTGTTTCCTACTTTCCATTATTCCCTACTTTCTAGTGTTCTCCAGTTTCGGGTGTTCTCTATTTTCCAGTGTTCACCAATTTCCAATGTTCCCTACTTTCCAGTGTTCCCTACTTTCCATTATTCCCTACTTTCCAGTGTTCAGCAGTTTCCAGTGTTCAGCAGTTTCCAGTGTTCAGCAGTTTCCAGTGTTCAGCAGTTTCCAGTGTTCCCTACTTTCCAGTGTTCTCCAGTTTCCGGTGTTCCCTACTTTCCAGTGTTCTCCAGTTTCCGGTGTTCCCTATTTTCCAGTGTTCCCCACTTTCCAGTGTTCCCTAATTTCCAGTGTTCCCTACTTTCCAGTGTTCCCCACTTTCCAGTGTTCCACACTCTCCCATACTTCCACTTCCAAATATTGCATTGTTCCGAGTGTTTCCTCGTTTCCAGTGCCCCCTAGAAACCACTGTTCTCCAGTTTCAGCTGTTCCTGAATGTCCCATTACACCTAGTTTCCAATGTTCCATAGTTTCCCATCTCTTGTACCTTTTGTTCCCTAGTTTCCTTGTCCTCCATTTTCTAGTTCACTGTCTGAGTGAAAATTGTGTCCTAGTTATGATTGTCAGTTTGTTCGTACTGTAAAACAATTCTAAAGATGACCTTGCTCACACACTGTTGCTGACTTTCCAGTGTTCACAATCTGTGTGTGTGTGTGTGTGTGTGTGTGTGTGTGTGTGTGTGTGTGTGTGTGTGTGTTGATAAAAACAATAGACCAGAATAGATCAGTTAGAGCAGAGGACACCAAGTGAAGTGGGAATGATTTTTAGATAACTGCTGTTTTCACTGTGGTGTGTTTGACTCATATGCAGGGACACACACACTCATACACACTCACACACACATTTTATCTCATCACTCATCATCTCGTTAATCCCATAATTATGCACATGGACACCAATTTCCCAGCAGGGACAACAATGTGTGTGTTTGTTGCTGAGGATAAGTCCTCGCTAATGCTGCGTTCGAATTCGGTCGTGTCTCACCGTGTTTACAAAAAGATTCCACATGAACGGCTCACTGCTGTGGTACTGAGCTCTCCGGAAATCAGAATTTTACCGCAACTCAGAGTCTGCTTCTAGTCATTTCCCCACATATCTGAGGAAAATGTTTATAATCCTGACACTTTTGTCTCGTTTCCATTACATTTCCTGCATTTCTAGTGAGCTAAATGGTCATTTCAGTCACACATATCCTTCCTTCCTTCCTTCCTTCCTTCCTTCCTTTAATTTAACACCAAACCTGAGGAAAATATTGATATTCCTGATGGTTTTGTATCATTTACATTTTCTCTCTGTCTTAATTCATCCACATAAAAGACTTGTATCTATTTATATCTAAGTAGTAATTTTAGTCGCACAGAGCTTTTCATGGTAATTTTTCCAACACATCTGAGGAAAATGTTGATGTTCAGAATCGTTTTGTGTCATTTACATTTTCTCGATGTCTTATAATATCCATATAAATGACTTTTATCTATGTGCTAGCTAGCTAGATTAGAATTTTTATTCATTTTTTATTAGCAATTTAGCACCCAATCTGAGGGAACTGTTGACACTCCCAGTGGTTTTCAGTTATTTACATTTTCTCTACATCTTAGATTCTCCATATAAAAGACTTCATCATACTTATCATACTTTTAGTCATATAGAGGATTAGTTTTATTACTTAACCACCAAATCTGAGGGAAATGATGATATTCCTGATGGTTATGTGTCATTTACTTTTTCTGCAAGTCTTCTATTGCCACTATAAAAATATTTTAGCTATGTGCTAGCTTGCCATGTTGTGATTTTAATCAGACGGTGCCTTTTCTTTGTAATTTATCACCAAATCTGAGGAAAATGTTGAGATTCCCAACAGTTTTGTGTCACATACATTTTCTCCACATCTTGTATTGTCCAAAGAAACAACGTTTATTTACTTGTTACCTAGCTTATCAAGTCATTTCATATATGTATATATAATAATTTACCAACACGTCTGAGGAAAAAGTTGATATTCCTGATATTCTGTCTCATTTATATTGTCACTACATCATTATTTTGTCCATATAAAAGAATGCATATACATGCTAGCTAGCCTAATTGTAATTTTACCCATATGAAGCAATTTCTTCAAATTTTATTAACACATCTGAGTAAAATGTTGATGTTCTCAATACTTCTGTATCATTCTGACTGACACCGTGCCCTTACAATGTCCTATACAAGACTTATAAAAGACTTGAAATATATATAGTAGCATGCTAAATGATTAGCCTTAGTATTAGCTAGATCGTGCTTGGCTTCCATGTTTCCCCGTTGCCTAGCAACAGTGTTTTCATGACTTTGACCACTTGAACGGTGAGTGTACAGCATGTTTGCAGGTTGAAAAGACAAATTCCCGAGCTCTTTGTTAGCGCACACCCAAATATAAGTCCAAATATATTTTAGTACATTTCCACCAACATGGTGTATTTCCACAGGATAGATAGAGAGACAGACAGAGAGACAGACAGACGGCTAGATGAATAAACGTGTGTTTCAGAGTTAGAGGAAGGACAGTACATGCATTAGGAAGCATCTCAAATCAAATTCTGTGTTTTTTTTTTTGTTGTTATTGTTGGCCATCAGAAAGAAGGAGGAAGTGGCAGAGCACAAATCTGATTACAGCGCTGCTGGTTTTCCTCCAAGCAGATGAGATCTAATTCTCTCTGAGAGGACATCTGTCTTCCCTTCAAGACACAAGACATCTCTCGCTCTCTCTCTCGCTCTCTCTCTCCCAGTATCCATCAAGCTATATGACTGAAATTACACCTCATTCACAAGATAGTGCGCTATCTTTTGTAGAGTATCCAGTACGCTCATGAAATCCCACAATGCACCACGGTAGGTTCCGTAAATGTTGTTCGTAGCCTAGCACGCGTCGAATAGACATAATGCACCTTTCTGTTCGTAGGCCGCCATGTTGAATATTCTCCAGAACCTTTGCTTTATTTGGTGTGGCTCCGCCCCCATTGGCCACGCCCCGATTAAATTCTGAGGCATTTCTAAGCTGTGTATCGTCATTTTCCAAGTTGTCTAAGTGGACTGTTTTTCAAGATACCATGACAACACTTGGCCTCATTTATCACAATATCATTTATTCGTGAATTCGTGAAAAAAGTGCGGTGTTCAGTGTCAGGCAGGCAGGTACGGACGCAAGTGCAGGTGCACCAGACTTTATTAATCTAAGCAATCAGAACAGAGACGTGATCCAATAACAAGGTCAGGGTGCAGGCAGAAGTCAGGCGATCAACAAACAACATGAACAAGGCAACAAGGTAAGAGTATGAGCAAAAGCAGGAAAGCAGAACAGGGATCAAAGCCAGAAAGACAACGTAGCGATAGACAACGACCCGAACTCGAGCGTATACTTCACGAAGAACGAAGAAACACGAGGGCTTAAATGCACAGAGTAATCAAAGACTGAGAGTAACCATGAGGCTTGATGGAGACAACCTATGACAAGACAAGGGAGGAGACAAGACTAAAAAAAAAAAAACACGTGGCAACGTAAACAAACTCTTGAAAACACGGGAGAATCGCCGTGGTGCTGCGAGGTTGCTATGCGCTGAGAGCCTCTGCATGCAGCGCTCGGCGCGTTTATTTCAATTAACTTAATGAACCTTTTGTGAAACTCAGTCGCTTCATATTAATGACCTGAAAGAAAGCGATCCAACACAAATCTATAAATTTACACAAATAAGACTAGCCATACAACTACGACAAAAATAATGGCACTGTATAAAAGGTAACTAAGACTTAGCGCTCTTTCACTGTTCAGTCATCATTTTCTCGTTTTCAGCTCTCTGTGAGCTTTGCCTTTTATGGGGTTTTGTGGGCGTGGCTAAACGAAAAATCAGCTGTGCCTTGAACAAGCTCAGTAATTTTATGGCTGATCATCATACACACAAGATTATGAAGAAAATTAGTGAAACTTTTCTACTTTAATTAACGATTGATAAATGAGGCCCAGTGCGTTTTGACCTTCAGGAAGTTTAATCACACACACACACACACACACACACACACACACACACACACACACGCACACACATCTCTTTCACACTCCTGTGAGGTGTTTTCGAGTGCGATTAAAAAAATAAAACACTCAAAGAATCTTAAAAAAAAGGCACTTTGTCCACAAACTTGTAGTAAGCCGTGAATATACACTGATACACACGCGACATTTGTCATGAGAAGTCGCATTTCCTGCCTAAAGTGTCTTCTGAAGTTAATAGCATAATTTAGAGGATTAGGTTAAAATAAATAAATAAATAAATAAATAAATAAATAAA
>JAKKZJ010000018.1:960283-973187 GCA_033441845.1 Pangasius mekongensis | reverse complement strand
CTGGGAGTGTAGAGTTATGGAGACATAGGGAACTGGGAGTGTAGAGTTATGGAGACATAGGGATCTGGGAGTGTAGAGTTATGGAGACATAGGGATCTGGGAGTGTAGAGTTATGGAGACATAGGGATCTGGGAGTGTAGAGTTATGGAGACATTGGGATCTGGGAGTGTAGGGTTATGGAGACATTGGGATCTGGGAGTGTAGAGTTATGGAGACATAGGGATCTGGTGTTGTAGCAGTTACCGAAGCTTGTCCAAAGGTGCAGAGATCACTGAGCAGGGGTGTTGAGGCCAGTAGACGTTATTCTTTCATGAATGAAGCCGAGCACTTCTCTGCACTTCTCTGCACTTCTCTGCAGAGGAACTGCTGCTCAGCTTTTCAGACATGCATGCTTATATACATTTACATGAAAAGACTTCCACATCCTGTTTTTACCAAGACACATATTCCCGTACATGTATATCCTGTTTTTAACATCACCCCTTATCCTTATCTTATTGTTTACATTTACAGCTTAAATGTACAGCTTGTTCCTGTTTCCCACTTTACACCGGATTCCCATGCATATGTAAGGTCATAAAGGTCAGATTTAGGCCTCAGTCTCTCAGCACACACTTCCCGTTCTAGTCAGTAAGCTTTTACTGAGATACTGGGTACAATGATATATTTTGCACTATACCGGTTCCATACATCTATAACAATGAGGATTAAACATTATCAAATATGAGTGTATATTTTTTGTGGTCAAGCGTCCTGTAAGAGTGGGCGGGACTGATCAGAATTCCATCAGTACTGGTGGGAATAAGAATAAGAACTGGCCCATGGACACCTCTACCATGGGATTGTAGGAATTTGGGAACACTGAGCCTGTGGTGGTAGAACCCTCTAAACACAGGGCCTGGGATGAGAGAATACAGGAACATGGGGATTGAAAAATGCTCTTTTGTTTTTGATGACATCTTAATACTGCTGTTTGAGAGGCTCAGAGTGTGTGTCTGTTTGTGTGTGTGTGTGTGTGTGTGTGTGTGTGTGTGTGTGTGTGTGTGTGTGTGTTTTCTTTGGGTGTTTCCCGCAGTGCATTCGGCCATTCAGGCCCCGTTAAAATGCCATTTTTGTGTCGAGCGCGATGAGACTCGGAGCTCAGACTCTGGAGAAAACAGAGCCAATTTTTCATCATTATTGGATGTGACATATCCAAAACGGCCGAGCGGCGAGAGCCAAGAGAGAGAGAGGGACGGAGGAGAAACTCTCGTCCTGATTCATCCCTCTGAAAAACAGACGCAAAACAAAGCAATTCACCTTTAACAGGGTTAAAGTGAGGAATGGACGCCGCACTCGTCCCTCACTTACTCTCTATTGTACTGAGAGAAAGGAGAAAAGAAAGAGAGAGAGAGAGAGAGAGAGAGAGAGAGAGAGAGAGAGAGAGCCCTGCCGTCATCTCTCTATATTCAGTCGTTCAGTATAACTTTACTGTGTTAGTAGTAAAATGTTAGTGCGACGTACTCGCTAGCACTCACTAGCATCGCAGTTTTTTAAAATAAAGTTAGCTGGCTAAACTCAGTATGCTAGTTTAAACACGGTAATGACTTCTGGCATTAAAGAAACACAAGTATGAGGGTTGATCAACATGGTAAAGAAAAAAAATAGTTATGAAACAGAAGTTACCATTTTAAAATTCACAGATTCATAAGAAGCAATACATGACGTTCATAAAAGTGAAAAAGGTTTATATATATATATATATAGGGCAAAAAAATAAAGTAACTCAGTTAATATGTTTAAATGGAGAAATTCTATATCTGTACTTTTGAAGTTGCTAGAAAGGACTTTCTGAAGGTGACTAGTGTGTGTGTGTGTGTGTGTGTGTGTTTGTTGAGATTTTCTCAGCATGAGCAGCAAGCTGTACCACAGAATGTACACATTGAAATCTCATATTACAATGACTGAAGTGTGTGTGTGTGTGTGTGTGTGTGTGTGTGTGCAAGAGAAGGAGAAGCTAATTAAGCCCATTAAACGCTCTAATCAGGGTTTTCTGAATCGTAGCCGCTAACAGACGTATTCCTGCTGATAACTAGCGCTCAGCTGAGTTCGGCTCGGTGATTGACACTCCATCAAAACACACAGTCCTGTTTGTTCTTTCGGTTTTCGGGGCTTTTATTTATTTTCTTATTCGTGCTCTGTCTCTACCTGTTCCTTATACTACCGTCTCTGTTAGCTTGTGTGAGATCCTGATACTCACTCACAGCTACTTTCCTGCGGTGCACAAACAAACTGGAGCACAGCTATATTTTTGAAACTTTATCTCTAATGAGTAGAAGATTACAAACATTTCAATATGAGCTGACCCGCTAGCTCAATGTTTATCCTCAGACTAAACTAGCAAACTAGCTAGCTAACTTTAGAAACCCTTTCATTACTGTGTGATTGGCTGAAGTGCTTAGCGCTGGTGTATCTTGTTGCTCGTTTCATGTTTTACTTTTTACTTTGTGGGAATTTGAGACACGTTGTGTACTGATTCTGCAGTGTGTGTGTGGGTGGGTGGAGTGGAACAGGTATTAATAGTCCACAGTGATTATAATGATTAGGAACAGGTGTGTTCAGTATCGACGGTGTTCACGCTGAGCATCACATTATACAGAGTCGACAGAGCAACACGTCTGAGTGTGCTACTGAGAACCGCTTTCACTTGAACATGTGTCACTGAGGTTGTTCATGCTACACACTATATTCTTACACTACACACTGCGGTATGGATATGTCGAGTACAGGGATGAGTGTAGTGCAGGAAAAATACATCACGTCACTAAGTCACCAGAACAACTGATTATTTTACACCCCAACGTGGCCTCTCTAAACTTTTCCATTCGAATGTGTGTTTGTGGTATAGCATCATTGTTACTTGGTACATTGTTTTTTTTGTTTGTTTGTTTTTAAAAAGTTTCTAAACTGTCTGTCGTTCCACGTACATTTCTTTCCGGTTCTAGCACATCATCCTGGTATTCCTAGTAGTTGCCTCCTAATATAGGGATGTATGAATACTTACTCCAACATCAGAGTAACAGCGTTTACTCCAACCCTCGAGATAAGATTTCCACCACGATCTCCTTTGTCTTGCTGGAGTTAATGTGAAGATGGCTGCTCTGACACCACACCACAAAGTTGTTAATCAATCAGGCTCCTGTACTCCTCCTCATTTACCCTCCGTAGTGATAGCTGTATCATCTGAGAACTTCTGCATATGACAAGTCTGAGTCCTTCCTGAAATCAGAGGTGTAAAAGGAGAATAGGAAGAGAGGAAGAACAGTCCCCTGTGGAGCACCCATACTGCTTACTGTACTCTCACACATACAGGTCTGTAGCCACGCATACTGGAGCCTGCAGGTCAGGTAGTCAGTGATCCGGACACCAGGACGGTGTCACCTGTGCTGCACACAGCTTCTCCACCAGCAGAGTGGGCTGGATGGTGTGGAAGGCGTTCCTGTCATCTCCAGGTGATAATAAGCTCTGTGAAACCGTTAGATCACACCATCCTCCGCCCCATATGCGAGCGGTAGATAAACTGCAGGGGGTCCAGAGCTCTGCCCACATGTGTCCTCAGGTGACCCAAGACAAGCCTCTGAGGGACTTCATCAGGTGTGATGCTAGTGCTACAGGTCTGTAGTCTTTCAGCTCCCTTGCATTCTTCTTCTTGGGTACTCGGAACTAGGCAGGATGTCCTCCAGAGTGACGGGACCTTTTCCAGGTTCAGGCTCAAGTTGTAGATGATACCAAGATGTAGCGATGACACCATTAGATCTTTTCAGTTCCCTCCTCACCTGCTCAGGTGTGATGGACAGATTTGGGGGAGAAGGGCAGTTGGGGAGCTGCAGAGATTGTGACGGAGGTTGACGAGGTGTGAGGTGAGTGATTGATTGCCCATTATCAAACCTACTGAAGAAGTTATTCAGCTATTTGAATGCTCAAGTACAAGCACTCACACTAACCCTGGAGTACCACCATTTACTCCAACCATCATGTGCTAGCACTTAGTACTTCCTCCCACAATTACTAGCACATACTCGAACACCGGAGTATCAGCATAGCAAACTTCCAGCACGTACCACTACAGAGTATAGCACGCCAGCCCTCACATCCTACCACTTTATCCATCTCTTATCCATCTAGTACTAGCACTTACACAAGCACCTGTCTTTCCTCGTCTTTTTCTTTCACTCTCTGTCTCTCACTCCTTTAATCTGACAAAAGCAGAATTATTTGTTCTGCTGTGACGGAGTGAGAACAGATTTGAGTGGTGCACTCAGACTTTTCATCGTACTTGAGATTAATTACAGCGTGCCGTTTCTCGTCTCATGTCCCGTCAGCTCACAACAATTACACATAATTAATGGACTGCACGTCGTATAGACTCCACTTTTCCTCTTTTCTTTTTTTGACTGGAGGTCATTGTGAAGGAGAACTTACTGACTAAAGGAAGGAAAAAATGGATGGACAAATACATGGAGGGACGGATGGAGGCATGGATGGATGGATAGATAGATGGAAGGAGGGATGGTGTGTGTGTGTGAGTGTGTGTGTGTGTGTGTGTGTGTGTGTAATAAAGAGTGGGAGATTTGTTGGACCTGAAAGATGGTATTGTTCTTCTCCCACTCCTCCCACATGCATCTCTCTCTCTCTCTCTCTCTGTGAGTGTGTGTGTGTGTGAGTGAGTGAGTGTGTGAGTGAGTGTGTGTGTGAGTGAGTGTGTGAGTGTGTGTGTGAGTGAGTGTGTGAGTGTGTGAGTGTGTGAGTGTGTGAGTGAGTGAGTGAGTGAGTGAGTGTAACATCACAACCCCACAAGAACAAGACGAGGCTGATTTTGACATAACCACTGCAGTGTTGTGATTGTGTTGCTAGGTGATGCACTCATCTTGTGTGTGTGTGTGTGTGTGTGTGTGTGTGTGTGCGTGCGTGCGTGCGTGTGCGTGTGATAATTTAATTTCAGACCCTCAACACCCGAGGCTAATGAGTGTTGTCCAAATCCGGTCTAATCCTCAACTCATTCTACAAAGTGGACCTGGTCCCAGGGGCCACACACACACACACACGTACACACACACACACACACACACACACACACACACACTCGCCCACACACACACGCACACACACAAAAATATATAGATGTATGAACACCTTGAGAGTGATAATTAGGTCAGTCTGATACAGACAGGCTGTGACCTGACACTGGGCCTCTTTCCAAATCACACTAAGGGTCCCTGTGTAGTGAAGAAGAGAGTGAATGTTTGTATTTAGCTCCAGGCTTTATCACCTGTTTTGGATTTGGGCTTCAAATCTTCTCCTAGAACACTATGTAGTGCCCTGATTTTACAGAGTGACAGCTGTCCCTGGTAAACAAGGGAGGGGAAGGATGGATGGATGGATGGATGGATGAATGGATGAAGGGATGGATGGATGGAGTAAACAGATGAGGGGATGGGTTGATTGATAGAAGGATGACTGGGGAATGGCTACATAAATAATGGGCAATGGATGTAAGATGGATAGAAGTATACATGGATTGGGGATGAATGGATGGTACTGATGTATCAGATTAATAGAGGAATGGATGGAGGGATATATAGGTGGGTGGAGGGAGGATGGATGGATTAATGGATGTATATATGGATAAAGGAATTGGTGGAGGGAATCATAAATATAAGGATGGAGGGATGGATGTATAGATAGGTAGATATGTGGTATGGATGGATGAATGGTTGGATGGATGAATGTAGGGATAAATGTGGGATGTATAGATGGATGGGTGGATGGAAAAATGGATGGATGAATTGAGGTATATATAGATACAGGTATTGTACTTGAATGGGTAGATATAATTGACGGAAGGATGGAAAGATGTATGAATCAATGGATGGAGAGAATCATTGATGAATGGATGTATGGCCAGACTGAGAGATGATTTGTTCTGGTTCTGTTTGAAAGAGATGGGGTGAAGGAGGGATGGATAGATGGATGATTGATTGGATAGGGTGATGTATAGATGGATGTAAATAGATGCAAGTGTGGGTGGAGGGATAGATGGAGTGAAGGATATTTGGATGGACTGATGGAAAGATGCATTAGTAGATGCATATATGAATGGAGATAGATGTAAGGGTAGGTGGAGGGATAAATGGAGTAAAGGACTGATGGATGGATGGATGGATGGATGCATGAGTATATATATGGATAGAGATGAGGTGAATGAGGGATGGATAGATTGATGGGTTGGGGCATAGATGAGAAGGATGGGTGGATGGATGGATGAATGGATGAGAGGAATGAGTGGATGGATGGGTAGAAGCATAGATAAATGGATTTATGGCTAGATTGATGGATGTATGAATGGTAGACCAGTTGGATGGAGGAATAGATGGAGTGAAGGAGAGACTTATTATATAGATTTAAAATATATTAGTTTATATGTTCATATTAATCTTATACTATTTTATTATATACAGTATTTCTTTAAACTTTACTATATATATATATATATATACATATATGTCTTATCATAAAAGAGAGAGAGAGAGAGAGAGAGAGAGAGAGAGAGAGCTCTCAATAAAAACCTCATTGGCTAAAAGCGAAGAGACGACAGCTAAATTTAGACCAAAGAGACCAATCCAGTCAACTGGAAGTGAGAGACAGAGAGAGAGAGAGAGAGAGAGAGAGAGAGAGAAGTGGGCGGAGAGGGAAAAGAAGACAGAGGAGATATTGAAGAGTGGAGGGGATGAAAGACAAGAAAGGAGAAAGAGATAGGTGGAAAAAGAGATAAAAGAAAATTTAAGGAGAGATTTAAAAAAAGGACTATGGGACAAAACAGGAGAGAGATGGATGGATTAAAACATAGAGAAAAAACAAAAGGAGAGAGACAGATGGAGGGAGAAGAAAAAAAGATGACGGAAGAGAAGAGATGAAAAGGAAAAAAAGAAAGCAGATTACAAACATTTGAAGAGATTTAACCCTGGATGAGAATGAAAAGTTCTTGAGAGAGAGACAGAGAGAGAGACAGAGTGAGAGAGAGAGAGAGAGAGAGAGAGAGAGAGAGAGAGAGAGAGAGAGAGAGAGAGAGAGAGAGAGAGAGAGAGACAGAGTGAGAGAGAGAGAGAGAGAGAGAGAGAGAGAGAGAGAGAGACAGAGACAGACAGAGAGAGACAGACAGAGTGAGAGAGAGAGAGAGAGAGAGAGAGAGAGAGAGAGAGAGACAGCGTTTTGGAGATGAAGCTGTTTCCGTGGATCCTGGCAGGTTGGTGCTGCTGGAGAATGGGATCTGTAATTAAACCATCCGTGCTAATTAGGACTCACACTCACACACACACACACACACACACACACACACACACACACACACACACACACACACACACATCCATGATCCACAGAGGGACACACCATGAAGCTGAGTGTGTTAAATGGGTGTTACCACCGCAAAGTTTTCCTATAACCGCACACCAGCCAACGTTTTATTCCTCTTACACCACAGCAACTAACCAACAATTACGATTTTTATTACAGAAAGACACCTCATGCTTTTTAGCCAGTTATAGTTACATTTAACGTTAGTTCTTGTTCACACTTATGTTACTTACATCATTTAGAAAGGATCCTGGTCTTGTACGACTCAAAATCGCCATCCAGGGGTGTGGCCAAGATGGCCGCAAGAGTGGACCAGCTTTACTCGAAGGACCTCGGTGTTAGAAGCACACTGATGATGTCTACGATAGTCTCAAAATGAACATTAGCTAGTTTAAATTTCACTTCGCTCTCACTCACTAGGTTAGGTTTCTCTAGCTATGTAGGTTTGATTTTACTCGCTAGCTTAGTTTTCATTATTTAGGTTTGACTGTACTCGCTAAGTTAGCTTTCACTCACTTGCTTCGTTTTTACTCGCTAGTGGAGATTTTACTCGCTAGTGGAGATTTTACTTGCTAGTGGAGATTTTACTCGCTAGGGTAGATTTCACTCGCTAAGTTAGCTTTTGCCCGCTAGGTTCGATTTTACTAGCTAAAATCAATTTTATATGCTAGGTTTGCTTTCCCTCAAGAGGTGTTCCTTTACCTACTAACCAGGTTTCTCTGGCTAGGTTAGCTTTCACTCCTTGGGTTAGCTTTTTATGTTGTGATGTAATTTATCAGGATATATTATTAAAAAGTCAAATATCACAGCTTCCGTAGGCAGCTTATACGGCTAGTTAATTATAGTTATCTGTTATAGCTATGTTACTGAGTAGCTACTAGATACATTCTGACGTGTATGGTATAATTGCAGTGTGTGTGTGTGTGTGTGTGTGTGTGTGTGTGTGTGTTTGTATTCCGGGATCACCGGGATAAATTCAGCAGCATTCACTCTAATATCTCTCTCTGTTCGAGCGTGAAGAGCTCTCGACCTTTTATTTTGCTGAGAGTGTCCTCTTCTTCTGAAGACTGACTTTCATCATCATCATCCCCCTGTCCCTCAATTCCCCTCTCTCTCTCTCTCTCTCTCTCTCTCTCTCTCTCTCTGTCCTCTTCCTGTCTCTTTTGGCCTGGTACATCCCTCTGGACTGTAGTTTACTTTATGACTGCAGTGGCTTAAAGCTCTGTTCTTCATGTTTTCTCCTTCTTCAGCTGATGCGATGCTCCCGGGGCACTGGTGCGTCTGCTAATAGAGGATTAACGACCGTCCAGCTGACAATCTTTCAAAACAAGTGTATGAACTGTGCACTGAAAACATCACTGATTTTGTCCTAGAGGTTGAGCCACGGAAGCTTCCAGAACAAATCCCTGACTGAGGGATCAGAAGAGGAATGAAATGTCCGTTAAACACATGAACAATTCCGTTTCATTTTTTAATTCAGAATTTTGTTTATTCACCAAATATAAAGAGCGCACAGGCAAATTCTGTATATACATTTAAAATATAAAAATATATTCTATCATATAATTATATACTGTACAATATTATAAATATTGCTACAGCATTAGACCTGTGTGTCTAATAAATGTCCAGCAAAGTTTGTATAAATAAACAAGACATAAATGTGATAAACTTTAAAACAGCCCCTTAACTTATTGTATAGATTGATCTAAGAACAGTCCTAATGGGTGTGGCCTAATATGCTAATGAACACACTTGATTGACAGCCTTCTGTCTGACACTCCACTGTGTGATGTCACGCAAATAACTAAATCAGGATCCATGTAGCAACACAGTAGCTATGCTCGCTAGGTTAGCTTTGGGTCACCAGGTTAGCTTTGACTACGTAGGTTAGCTTATACTTGCTAAGTTAGTCTTGCTAGCTCCTGAACTAGTGCTGAGATTAGACACCGGTTTACCTACCACAGAATGTTCCAATTTATCATCAGATAATAAATAGCCCATGACTGACTGTCTGTCTGGAGACTGCCAGTAATCAGACTACCAAAGAGCAGCGTATCCTGTGATCAGACACCAGAAACCCAGAGAACTGACAACTGGGAAACTAGATTATCTAACCTATTTAACTTAGATCAGACAGGCTTATCGAGAGAGTCTGATTACCATAACAATTTTCTAACCTGTAATAAGACATAAAACTATTTATATATCTGACTCATTTACCTTCCAGCATGTCTTCCAACCTAAAATCAGAGGTCGAGTAATTGTATCTACACTTATTACCAACAAACTGTCTAATCTAATGTCAGATTCTGGATTAACTGTAATAAAACTTCAAGATCAGGATTAAATATTAGACGAGAAATGGTAATGCTACAAACTAGAGAACAGTCTAGATCAGAGGATTACTAGAGAACCTGATTCTGATATCTGACACTAAATGACTGAGTATGATCTCAAACCTTAGATCAGACAGAGAGCAATTCTAATTGCAAGGTCAGACACTGTCAATTACCAGACATTTTTATTCCAAAATCAGAAACTATGTACTTTACCAGTCATTTTCATCCTGAGATCAGACACTATGTAGTTTATCTGTCATTTTCATCCTGAGATCAGACACTATGTAGTTTATCAGCCATTTTCATTCAGAGATTAGACACTGTGTACTTTACCAGTCATTTTTATTCCAAGATCAGACACTATGTAATTTACCAATCATTTTCATCCTGAGATTAGACACTGTCATTTACCAGTCATTTTTGTCTCAAGATCAGATACTATGTAGTTTACCAAACATTTTTATTCAGAGATTAGACACTATGTAGTTTACCTGTCATTTTCATTCAAAGATCAGACACTGTGTAGTTTACCAGTCATTTTCATTCAGAGATCAGACACCATGTAGTTTACCAGTCATTTTCATTCAGAGATCAGACACTTTGTTCCCATTCATTTGTAACCCAAAATCGGTCCTAGGTTAGCTACTGGGGTAATTTCTATCCTGAGATCAGACAATAAATGCTAGCGCATTGCTTATATCACAGAACTATTCCAGTACTAGAATAGCCTCAGGGTTGTTTTTCTGAGTAAATGGGGATCATCTTTGCTGGCCATTTTCACACAGCAGGTGAAGAGTCATTTTCAGCTGAATAGCGGAAACGCCTGAGCGTGCAGCGTACCGAGCGCACTCCGTCTAATCATCAGCTACCTGTTTTAGGAGAATGGCGCTAAAATGGCCATCATGACTTGAGCTCTGGCTAAAAGGTTTTTAAATCGTCTTCTGTTATTTCAGCTCTGTAAAGATGCATTAGTGCGGTGTTGGACAGCAGCACACGGAGTATTATTGTACAGCCAATTGTGTAGCAGCCATTTTCTAAATAGAAAGGCTTTACTTTACCCCCTGAGGCACACTAAGTGTGTGTGTGTGTGTGTGTGTGTGTGTGTAGAGATGGAGAACCAGCTCTAAGTGTTGTAAGTCTTGGTGATCAGTGGAAAAAGGAAAATAATGACAATGTCCTTTAGAGAGTATTTATAACAGATATGAAAATAATATGAGGTGAAGAAAAAATAATAAAAAACATCACAATACTTCAGATTCTCTTTAAGGCCAACGAATCGATGGAGAACCATTCGTCCCTCAGGTGGTGCTGTGATGATGGAGCAGAACGCTGTCCAACACGTCACTCGTGACTGAGAAGGCCATAGCATGAGATCTACATCATTTTCATCCTCATCAAGCCATTCATTAAGCCACTGTGTGCAATGGATGGGGGCGGGGTCATCCTGGAATCAGAATTACCGTAATTACTAGGATAAGGATTTCGCTAACATGAGCTAACCTGACAGGATTTCACTAACAGTCCATGTTAGCTCATGTTAGTGTAATTCTTTCAAGTTAGCTAATGTTAGCGAAATCCTTTTACGTTAGCTCATATTAGCAAAATCCTATCAGGTTAGCTAATGTTAGTGAAATCCTGTCAGGTTAGCGCATGTTAGCGAGTGAAATCCCATGAGGTTATCTCATGCTAGTGAGCGAAATCCTGTCAGATTAGCTCATATTAATGAATTCCGATCAGGCTAATTCAATTTAGCTTTATTGTCATCATACAGACATAGGAGTGTATAATGTATACACTATGTACACTATAAATTATACACTATGCACTATACACTACACACTAAACACTAAACACTATACACTATGCACTATACACTATGCACTATACACTATACACTGTGCACTACACACTATGCACTACACACTATGCACTACACACTATGCACTATACACTATGCACTATACACTATACACTGTGCACTACACACTATGCACTACACACTATGCGCTATACACTGTGCACTACACACTATGCACTATGCACTATACACTAAACACTGCACTATGCACTATGCACTATGCACTATACACTATACACTATGCACTATACACTAAACACTATACACTGTGCACTATGCACTATACACTATACACTGTGCAGTATACACTATGCACTATACACTATACACTATGCACTATACACTATACACTATGCACTATACACTATGCACTATACACTACACACTGTGCACTACACACTATGCACTATACACTATGCACTATACACTATGCACTATGCACTATACACTATGCACTATACACTATACACTATGCACTATACACTATGCACTGTGCACTACACACTATGCACTATACACTATACACTATACACTGTGCACTACACACTATACACTATGCACTATACACTACACACTGTGCACTACACACTATGCACTATACACTACGCACTATACACTATGCACTATACACTAGACACTATGCACTATACACTATGCACTGTGCACTACACACTATGCACTATACACTATACACTAAACACTGTGCACTATGCACTATGCACTATACACTATACACTATACACTGTGCACTATACACTAAACACTATACACTATGCACTGTGCACTACACACTATGCACTATACACTATACACTATACATTAAACACTGTGCACTATGCACTATACACTATACACTATACACTGTGCACTATACACTAAACACTAAACACTATACACTGTGCACTATGCACTAAACACTAAACACTATACACTGTGCACTATACACTATGCACTATGCACTATACACTAAACACTGTGCACTATGCACTATACACTAAACACTATACACTGTGCACTATACACTATGCACTATGCACTATACACTATACACTGTGCACTAAACACTATACACTGTACACTATGTTCAATTCAATTCAATTTTATTTGTATAGCGCTTCTAACAGTGGACATTGTCACAAAGCAGCTTTATAGAAATAAATGGATTCAAAAACTATATTGTAAATATGTGAATTTATCCCAGTGGCGATGGTGGCAAGGAAAAACTCTGTGAGACAATATGAGGAAGAAACCTTGAGAGGAACCAGACTCAAAAGGAACCCATCCTCATCTGGGTGCAACGGATAGTGCGATT
>JAKKZJ010000018.1:859754-872780 GCA_033441845.1 Pangasius mekongensis | reverse complement strand
ACACGCAAAACACATGCAAAACGCACACAAAACTCGAAACACACTCAAAACACGCAAAACACATGCAAAACGCACACAAAACTCGAAACACACTCAAAACACGCAAAACACATGCAAAACGCACACAAAACACTCAGTGCACTAGAAACACACTCAATACACACTCGAAAGACGCAAAACACATGCAAAACGCACACAAAACACTCAGTGCACTCGAAACACACTCGAAACATGCAAAACACATTAGAAAGACGCAAAACACTCAAAACGCACAAAACACACTCAAAACGCGTAAGACACACACGAAATGCACTCAAAACACTCACAACACACAAAACACACTCAAAACGTGTAAACCACTCAAAACACACTAAAAACGCACTCAAAATGCACAAAACACATGCGCAGCTTCACACTGTGACTTTTTCACACACACACACGCCTACCTAAACACTGTACTTAAGTATTACATTTTCTTCACCTTTTCAAAAAGCTTCGTTTTCAGTGACACAAAACAGCGTTTGCGTGCGGACGGCGGACCAAAACACAGCTGTATACTGTACATGTGGGCGGAGCCTGAGGGCCCTGCAGTCATCAGGCCAGAATAATAAACACTATTTAATATTTAAGACATTATTGTTGGAGTTTTATCAGATTTTACACTACAGAAATGAGCATTTGTGTAACAGCGTGTGGAATTTCTGTTCTGTAAAAGAGTAGATTTTCGGTATATTTTGCAAATGCATGTCTTTTTAAATTGATGAAGCCTCATTTGCATAAAGAAAAATGTTGATTTCTGAAAATCTTCATACGGAAAAAATATCAGAAGTCAACTGGTGAAGTTTCACTGATATTTTTTTTTTTCTAAAAAGTGATAAATTATAATGATAATTAAAATGAGATAAATAATTAAACGCCTACAGGACCGTGTCTGAACGGATTTCTATTCGTTACTGTTCTGCTCTGTTTTAGGTTTAATTTCGGTACGTTTTATTTTATTTTATGTGCATCGACTCATCCCTAAACACGAGTCACGTTTAGATTAATGGCAGTAAATCGCTAATTGCGGTTTTAAGGCTGTTTTTCTCCGAGGTCAGACACTCTGGGTTAAGAACGTAAGGGTGTGTAAGTGCGAGAGTCGCCTGCTTGGGCGGTGTTACGACACAGAGTTTAATTATCGTCCGTGTAACAGCCCTCCGGTGGGTTCTGTTCTCATTTATCGAACGACAATCAATTCACACAAGTCTTTATTTCAGGTGTGTGACTTTCAGCAGCCAAATTGAACTGAACTGAACTGAAGCGAATTGAATAAAGTTTATTAACCCCCCCTAAGGGACAGCGGGTTTACTGACCATCATTAACACCACAGCAGCAACAACATCAAATTAACACCAGACTGAGGACACACACTCCACATCCTCTCTCGCTGTATTAATCTTTTGATCCTGCATCGACATTCAGCACTGATTTAATCAGCCACAGATTAAATACTGACATTTACCTTTTACCATTTAGCAGATGTCTTTCAACAAAACGACTCAATTTATTCATTTTACAGAATAAAACCCAAGCGCGGAGCTGAGCAGTTATTACATCTACCTCTGAACATACACCAAGTGCTAGAATCGCAAACATCTGGCTAGCGTTTTTTTTTCCTGAAATATCCACCATTAAAATAAACATGACAATTCTAAAAAAAAAAAAAAAAAAAAAAAAGGTCAGTAAAGGAACTAGAAAACGAGAGAAGGCTGGAAACTAGGGAACGAGGAAATAAAAGAATTAAAAACTATGAAACACTGAGACTCAGGAAACTTCAGTAACTAGCTAACAATGAAAACAATGTCTAGCTAGCGTTCTTCCTGAAACATCCGCCATTAAGAACGACTTACAATGAAATCCTTTACAATTATAGAATCAGAACTATGACTAATCACTTTAAATTCCACTTAGTGAAGGTTGGAAACTAGAGGATTAAAGAGAACATCGGAAACAAGTCAGTAAGCTACAGCGTGTCCTAAAAGTCTCCATTCACAGAGGAAACGAACATTTTTTTAGCAAAATGTCTTCCAAAATTTTTCATATTGAGTTTCTATTAGATATTTTTTTGAAGATAGCCTTTAAGAACGCCTTTGACAAAAGAAGAAGGTACTGAAATCAGGAAGCTGTCGCAAGGTTGCGATGGACTTTAACAGGAAAAGTGGCGAGCAGATCACGCACCACACTGTCGCCAAACAAATTCACAAAGACTGGAAGCGTTGAGGACCAACCGAGAAGCGGACGTCCACCACCATCCACTGCCGAAGACACGACCCACGTGGTGCCGGTGTACGCAGTGCCCTGTGTGTGTACAGACGTTTGGGAAGAAGAAAGCCAGGGAACTCTGGAAATCAGAGAACATGGAAACCGAGGGATCAAGCAAACATTGTAATCTGAGTCACATGGCTAGAAAATGACGGGAAAGTGAAATAAAGGAGCTAAAGACCACGAAACAGTGGAAACATTGAGATGTAAAAGTGAAGAAAATTGGCAAACTAGGGAATGAAAGTAAATAGAGCCATTAGAAAATGAGGAACATGAATATTATGGAAAGTGGAGAACCTAGGGAACATGGAAACTGACAGAATAAGCAGTCTAGTGGACGAGATAACAGCAAGTATTGGAAACAAGGTCACGTGGAAATAAGGGAACTAGATTACTAGGGAACACCGGACACTGGTGAACAGGTGAAAGTGGAGAAAATTGGCAAACTAGGGAACGAAACAAACTAGAACCACTATGAAAAAGGGCAAGACTGAACTATGGAACAATAAAACCAGGGCACAGTGGAAACTAGAGAACATGAAGAACACGGGAAATAAGTCAATAAAGGAAGTAGACATCGAGGGAACACTAGAAACGAGGGAACGAGCAAATTAGGGAGCAAGGAAATAGCGAAAACTGGAAGTCATTTGCATGGAAACAAGGGACCTAGAAAACTAGAGAACAAGGAAATAAAGGAAGTGAAAACTGGGAACCAGGAAACTTGGGAATGTTGGTAACTAGTTAACAGTGCAAACACTAAGAAGTAAAAAAAGTACGGAATGTTGGAAATGGAGGGATTACGTAAACTAGCTAGGAAAGCTACTATTAATGCATGTCAATTATTCCAAACTTTTCACGTCAGTCGTTTACAATCGGACATGTTTATGATTTGGGATTCGTAGCATTCCCAGGAATTGACCATATTTTTTGGAAAGACTCGATTGGAATGAAGTAATCAGCCCAATCCGTTCGTGCTGAAGATATTCCCACGCCATCACTCTTCCGTATCAGCAGCATTGTGTGGAACTCTGAGGAGCGGAAGAGCCGCGTCAGTGTGAGGTGCTGGTCATCACGTTCCCGTTTAAACAGTCCTCTGTTCCGAGTGTTTTTGCAGATTTAAAGGTCTCTATATTTTCATCAAGACAGCGAATCGATAGCTTATTGGAGCGCTAGCCAGGGGCGCTCACTCTTTAACCGCTAATGTGTTTTTTTTTCTGTGTGCCGGAGAGCTTTAACCTCTAAACAGGAAACACAGAGTGACAGGAGGCCAGCGCTGACCTTTTTGTCCCTCTGTGAGCCCTGTACTTTACAGCGTGGCAGGAAGTAGCCCTTGTTTCATTGAGGCTAATATCAAACGGGGAACAGAAGGTTACAGCTCAGCAACAGATCACATCCGGTTAACCTCAACATCCTGGGATTTAAAAAAAATGGATTTAAATACATTAAATCATCTCACACAGCGCCTCCGCGTGGAGAAAAACAGAACTGCAGCAGGATAAATGAAGACGAAATTAACATAAATAAGTGCTTAACACTGTGTGGGTTGCTGTAACATGATCAACAATGGGTGATGTGATGTTGATTATTTTCCTATAACAGCGCTTCCCCAAGGGTTTTATTCCTCTTATACCACAGCAATTTGCCAACGATTACATTTATAAAAAAAAAAAAAAGATTAAAGAACGCTACCGGCTGATAGTCATTATTTAATGTTGTGGAATGTCTACAAAACAAGCTTAGCTATCAAAATATATATATATTTTTTAAATACTTAGAGTGTTTTTTCATGAATTTCTGAACACAGTTGACTAGCTAGCTAAATGAAATATTTTTGTACAGTTAGTCAAATTTTTTGATAATCCAATTCGAAGAAAAACGCTAATATTCTTGACATAGTTGTTTTGTTTCCACTTTCACTGTTCCTTCATGTTGATCTTTTTTGTCGACAAAAATATTATGAAAATTCGCATACCATTCAAACACGTAACCGCTTTAGCTTCAATTCGAATGATGCACTGCAATACTGATATATCGTCACAGCCCTATAGAGTACACAAGCATGAGGGAGACTGAAGGACGTTGGAAATAAATAGTTTCTGCTCCTGTAGTGTCTGTACTCGAGCGATGAGAAAGACAGAGAGAGAGAGAGAGAGAGAGAGAGAGAGAGAGAGAGAGGGGTAAAGAGGGAGGAAAGCGCTCACAGAAGTGATGGATGCCTGTGATGAAAAAGACGGGAGGAAAAAAAAGAGCTCAAGGTTGAAACAATGACCAATGAGGCGATGGCGGAGGAGAGGAGGGATGATTGATTCGGGTGAAAGAGGAGAGACCTCGAGCTACTATCAGCCCTAAATGAGACTTCAGTATTCTGCTCGTTCCTCGTTTATTCACACAGTGGAAGAGAAAGAACTCGACCCCGTCTGGCTGCGTGAGAGACGGAAAGAGAATCGGCTATAAAAGAGACTGAAATATAAAAAGCAGTCCAGTCGGCAGCGCACCCTACAGTACCGAGGGCCAGAGATCGGGTCATTCTGCTCCTCTTTTCATCCTGTTCTTACTTTCCTGCTCGCTTTTTTGAAGCGCTACACTGGCAGACGGAGAGTCTGGGCCTGGAACATAAATCAGACACGCAGTAATGGAGCTTTTATGACCCACAACTGCCTCTTCTGATCCGAACACCAACCAACACCATCAAACACAAGCTTCTGATGGGTTTGTCTCGTTTCCACGGAGTCTTCACGCTGTCAGTATTAAAGACTTAACAGCTACACGTGAACTAAGATCTTTACCGATGCAGCTGAGGGAAACGTTGATGTTCTTGAGAACTGATTACTTTCCTCTGGCTTTACATTGCTGTAAAAAATCCTTAGGAAAATGTGTAATGGTTTCCATCTCGTAATGGCAAGAGACTTAATGGTGTCCATCAGCTTCCTGTAGGATTCCATTAGGGATTTTCTGGATAAATACCACCAGAACCCAATAAGATGTTTATTCATGAGTATATGGATACCATCAGAATAAAACCAGGAACCATTAGGAACACAAACCAGGAACCATTAGGAACATCAAGCTACCATTCCAAAACACATGAATGAATTATACTGATTTTTAAAACAGGGCTGATAGCCAAGTGCTAGCTAGCTAGAACCATCATTTCTGGAGTTAGAGTCTTTTTTTCCTCAGTAATTTACTGTAATACAGACTCGAAGGCTATGTTCTGGCTAGCTAAAGCATTAGCATCAGTTATCAGCTAGCTTAAAATCTGCGTTCGTATTTCCCAGTTCCCTAGCAACAGTGTTCTCATGACTGTGATTAACTGAAGAGTAAGAAAATTCATGTGTCATGAGCTCAAATTCACAAGTTCCACCTGAACTCAAGGGGTCGTGTGCGTTGCCCACAATGCACTCTGAGCGTCGAGACGGTTTTTCACATTTAACTTTTAGATCAGCATGTAAAGAAATAAGGTGTGAAGTTAAAGATACGCTCTCTGGAACATAGTTAGAGGTCAGATGTGTTTAGCGTGATTGCGTGCTCGGCATCGTGATATCTGTAGATCGCTAATCGCATATGCTAAGTGCTAATTAGCTGCTAGTTTTATTAGTTTTATTGTCTAGTGACTTGTTTGCAGGTTGTAGCTTGTGTTCACTGTGTGGGAGACAGCATCTGACCAAAAGCTCCAATTAAAGCTCTCAGTGACAGGTACACTCACTACTGCATCTTGTGTGTGTGAGTGTGTGTGTGTGTGTGTTATTCAAACCCAATTATTAGCCACTGAGTGACAGGAAAGTAAAAATAAAAAGCCCACGAGCTTTGTAGCTCTGAACATGCTCTTCCACTTCACATGCTCGCTATTCCCTCGACCCCCTGTATCGCTCTTTCATGTTGCACAGGCAAATTGATACATAGACAAATAAATAAATAAAAGGATAGACAGATGAATGAATGGCTAACTAGCTGGTGGAGCAATAGACAGATAGATAGATGATGCATTCAGCATGTTAATTTTTTTTTTTAGTTTTGGAACACGCAATCTGGATGAAAACATTCCATCCCACCATTATTCTCTCTCTCTCTCCCTCTCTCCTTCTCTCCCTCTATCCTTCTCTCCCTGTCTCTCTCTCTGACCCAGAAAAACAGCGAAGCCTCCACACAGAGAGATGAGGAGAGCAGACACTGCAAAAATATAAATAACTCTGCACCAGTTACATGCGTAATGACGACTTATAAAAGCCTGAAAGTTTACAGCGTGAAACGAGGAATGTCTCAGCCATGTAGTAATGCGGCAAAATAAACCCAACCGTTCATCCAGTATTTAATAGTTCCTCAAAACGTGCACGGATGAGAGGGATGTAGTGATGTAGTGATGAATTAGACGATAAATGCTAATGCCAGCTCTGGTGTTTGAGATTGCTGGAGAATGTTGGTGTGTTCTGAAATGATGTACGTAAGTAAAAGCTGATATTTGATGGTAAA
Organism: Pangasius mekongensis; assembly: GCA_033441845.1. Taxonomy (NCBI): domain Eukaryota; kingdom Metazoa; phylum Chordata; class Actinopteri; order Siluriformes; family Pangasiidae; genus Pangasius; species Pangasius mekongensis. The sequence continues at coordinate 866,009 of JAKKZJ010000018.1, read as the reverse complement.
TATTGGTATTTGTTGGTGTTTGAGGGGAGAATGATGATGATGGATGAAGGGTGTTTGTGGATTTTGGTATTTGATGGAAATGTTAATGTTACTAGATAGAGAATGATGATGTCTGTGGTGTACGATATTAAATATTGGTGTTTTATGGAAAATGCTGGTGTTTGATGAGGATTGTTTGCAGATGATGGTGTTTGAAGGTGAATTCTGATGTTTGATGGGAGGATGGGTGCTGAATGTTGGTATTGAATGATGAATGTTGGTGTATGATGGTGAGCGTAAGTGCTTGATCAAGGATGTTTACAAGAGAATGTCTGTATAAGGTCTGGGAAGTCTGCTGTATGATGGTGAATGTTGATGTGTTTGATGGAGAATGCTGGTGTCTGATGGAGAATGCTGGTGTCTGATGGAGAATGCTGGTGTCTGATGGAGAATGTTGATGTGTTTCATGGAGAATGTTGGTGTTGTTGATGGAGAATGTTGGTGTCTGATGGAGAATGTTGGTGTCTGATGGTGAATGTTAATGTGTTTCACAGTGAATGTTGATGTGTTTCATGGAGACTGTTGATGTGGTCGATGGATAATGCTGGTGTCTGATGGTGAATGTTGGTGTCTCATGGTGAATGTTAATGTGTTTCACAGTGAATGTTGATGTGTTTCATGGAGAATGTTGGTGTCTGATTGAAAATGTTGGTGTTTATGGAGAATGTTGGTGTCTGATTGAGAACACTGGTGTTTGAGGGGAAGTGTTTTGAAACTTGGGTTCAGTCGTGTGAACAGTTCTTCATCATACACACATAATCAGAACCACGCATGTTAATTAGCATATATACTAACTAGAACATACACAGGTTTATCCCGAGAGTGATCAGGTTATGGATTCCCTAAAATTTTAAACACTTAACCTATCTCATGCTTAACCTAATCTCACAAAACACCTTATAATTCTATAGGAAGTAATAAATATATATAATCCTGTATATTTATTACTTGCTTAAATAAACACTAACACAATATCACAACTATACCAAATATTTTAATTGAAGAAGAAAAATGGTTAGCATCTTGCTATGGAAGGTGTGACTAAGCACAAATTAGCACTTATTTCAGATGCACTTGATAAAGACAGAAGTGATTCCACTAATGTGAAATTTGCGGCTATTATTCCACTACAGTAGATTTCAGATGACAAACAGTAAACAGAGAACAAAAGAACAGTGTGTGATGGTATTGTGGGTAATTGCTATGACATGCTAGCTCAACCTGTCAGCTTCGATAAGTGTCTCGCTTGTGTAACAGACCCGAAGAACAGATCATGAAGCTCTGGATCTCTCTGTCTTGCCCTCATGCCACAATGTGAGCAAGAAAAGGTCAGAGCTTCCTCCCTTCAGAGCTCCCTACAGTATGGCCGTGTGTCTGTGTCCCTCTGCCAAATGTCCCGCTAACCTCCAGTCTGTCTCATTATACACACACACACATACACACACACACACACACACACACACACACACAGATTTGATATCGAGTGCCCTCTTCACTGTCTGTACAGCTGAGGTTATTTATATCCCCAGCAGTCCAGTAATAACCCTGACAATGTTCCGGTTTATATATAAGCACTGATTCGGATTGTTTTCATCAGACTGAGAACCCTCAAAGGACTCGAATGTCTCCATCAAACACCCATGAAACTCCAACCTTCTTTAGATTCTCTGTCAAATACCAATATTAAACATCAGACACTGTAAAACACTGACCTTCTCCATAAAACACAACAAAACACCCACATTTTTCATCAAACACCAACAGTATTCAACAAAAACACGACAAACCCTCACCTATTTTCATTGGATTGGAACACAAACATCCTTCATCAAACACCAACTCTTTCCAAGAAACACCATCAAAAAAACTGAAGAGCACCAAAAACACCAACATCAAACCCCAACCTTCTAGATTCAAACAAGAAACATCATGAAACTTCAACCTTCTTCATCAAACACCAACCTTTACCAAAAGAACACTACCAAACTCCAACCTACACCATCAACCACTAACTTCATCAGATCTTTCATAATGCTCCATCATTCTTCAGAATCCTCTATCAAATACCAATATTTAACATTAGACACCTTAAAACGTGACACTGTCCATAAAACACCACCCAACCTCACACCAGCATTTACTATCAAACTCCAACGCTCTAGATTCACACACTAAACACCATCATACTCCAACCTTCTCTATTAAACACAAACATCAACCAAAAACACCATCAAACTTTAACCTTCACCATAAAAGACTAACATTCACCAAAACTACCATCATACCCCAACCTTCTCCATCAAACTCCCATAAACACCATCATTACCTTCAGCAAACACTGACATCGATCTAAAACACCAATATAATACTTCAACAACATTCAACAACAAACACCAGAATTCAAGCATCAGTATTTTCCATCAAACAGCTTCAACCCTTAAATTTCTCCATTACAACACCAGCATTCAGAAATCAAAAATCAAACACGTACAGTCTCAAACAAACACCATCAAACTCCAGCCCTCCCTCATAAAACACCATCAGATTCCAGCATTACCTTCAAACACAAGTGTTTTCCATGAAAGCCCATCAAATGTCAACTTTAGAACTCCATTAGAACACCAGCTTCCCTCATAAAACACCAACAGTTTCCACCAAACACCATCATGCACCAACATTCTCCACAAAACACCTCCATTAATGCAACATTCACAACAAAAACTCACCTTCTGATGAAACACAGAATCCTTAACCAGCATTACAACACCAATGCTTTCCATCAAACACTACACCAAGCAGCAGCATTCTCCATTAAAACAGCAAAAATCTGGAGCGTTCAGTGGTGTTTAATGGAGAACGATGGACTTCATGGTGTTTTGTGGTGAATACTTGATGGAGTTGTGTTCATGGTGTTATCTGTGCTATCTGTGTTTAACCTAAGTATGGTTGTGTCACACACAGGAAATGATGTCAGAGTTCCCGGGTGACTCTAATTTTGGAAATGGGAAGATTTCAGAGAGGTCCAGGATTGAAGTGTTTTGTACTGCCTTCAGAATGAACACCAAAAGCACCTGAAACGCTGAACAAACATCTGCTAGGGTTCTTTATATACCAACAACTGTCCGTGTAAACAACTGTGATTATTGCTAAAATATTCAGAATCTGTTTTTTAAAGACTTTCATGGGGCTTATATTAGATTTGAGTGCTCATTATGTCATGTTTGTTGACAAAAATAATTATGTAAAGAAATAATACTCAGTTTTCATTGATGAATATTAATAATATAATAAAGATTTTTCATCGTTCATCGGACTAAAATTAATGGATGATGTTAAGTGAGTTGTGTGTATCAGTGAATCAGGGAAGGTAGTAGCAAGAAGAAGGTTCATCTAAATAAAATTCATCTAAAAATATCAACAAAACATGTTTTTTTTTATACGCAGTGCCAAGAGACTTGTAGGGAAAGCTCTAAAACACGACCTTTTTAAAGCTCAGGGTTAGCACTGACATACCTGATGTACTGCTAATATGCAGCACTGCGTGCTTTTAAAAATAGTACGAGTTTGACTGTAAAGGAGGACGACATGCCAAAAAATGAATAAACAAATAAATAAAAATCAGCCAATGCTGCAATTTAAGATTAAAAAAAAAAAATTCCTCACCAGTGTAGTTAGTAAAAGCTTTGTGATGATTGCAGATGCTAGCTAACATTTTAATTAACGTGGGTAGCTGGGTCAGTAATGTTAGCTAACTAGCTAAATGGCTCCTTCTTAACACTCAACACTTGTCAGATTGACTGTAAATAAACGCAACGTACACAGACCAAGGAGCAGCCGGTTGCTGAATATTTTGTCCGTAAGCATCAAAAGACATTTTCAGACATCTTTTTGGATTTTATTGCTAAATAAATAAATAAAAATGTTAGCGCTTAGCGCAAGTAAAGATTTGGCTTCATGCATAAACAGGATTTCTGTGAGTGTGTAAAGCTCCAGCAGGTGTTGACTTTAGGTCTCTCTGTTTGGTCTCTCCAAGTCGTTGCATTGTGTTTCATCAGGTTTTCAGGAGTGCGGCGTTTGGAGAAATCATTCAGACGCACGCGTGGAGGCTTTTTGCATTTTTGCAATTTCATCGCTCTTCCCGCTTGTCCGTTTTCTGAAGCCGAACCGCACGCAATCCTCAAACAAAGCAGGAGGCGTGAAAGGGATCTGAGCGGCACCACAGCCTGACGGATTGTGATTATTGTGATGTTTGCCCTGCTGCTTCTCGGTAAATAAACGCTCCTTTTTAAATAAGCACACACTCGACACGGCGAGCTGGAGGAGCTCTCGACTTCTGCCAGGAGAGCTGCACAGGTCTGCCGCTCTTTATTCAGCTTATTGTGTTTATTGTGGTTATTGTGGCTCTGGCTTTCACCTCAGTCTCTGTTAAACAATGTTCACTACACAGTCATGCTGTGTTCCACTGGCCAAGTTCATCTCGAAAGATTTAACAGCAATGCCACTGGAACATTCTGATTTTAAAAAATATCCAATAAACCATCATCTGTGTGGACAGACAGATACACAGAGAGACAGACAGATACACAGAGAGACAGACAGATACACAGACAGATACACAGACAGACAGATACACAGACAGACAGATACACAGACAGACACACAGACAGACAGATACACAGAGAGACAGATACACAGACAGACAGATACACAGACAGACACACAGACAGACAGATACACAGAGAGACAGACAGATACACAGAGAGACAGACAGACACACAGAGAGACAGACAGATACACAGAGAAAGAGACACACAGGCAGACAGACACACAGACAGACACACAGAGAAACAGACACACAGACAGATACACAGAGAGACAGACAGATACATAGAGAAACAGACGCACAGACAGACAGACACACAGACAGATACACAGAGAGATACACAGACAGACAGATACACAGAGAGACAGACAGATAAATGTAAATATCAACACAAGTGTCAGGCCAGTGTGTACGGCGAGAATTGTCTTCATCTGTGTGTGTGAGTGTGTGTGAGTGTGTGTGTGTGTGAATGTGTGTGTGTAGGTAGCACTAGTATCTGTGGTCAGTACATTGAATTTCATCAGGTTCTATTAGCCGAGGCAGATTGAGCTCCTGTGCTGGAAACATCGCAGCGTATTAGCTCGTCTAATGCCTCTCTGTTTGCTATTCGTCTGCTGAACAAGACCACTTTTTAGCACAAAGTGAGGATAATGGGCTTTGACAGAACACACACACACACACACACTCACACACTTACACACACACATACACACACACACACACAAGATGAAATTATCTATTATTTCCAATGCGCCTGAGCTACAATTACTGCAGCTGTAACTTCCGCTGAGGAAAGTTGAGAGAATTTCACACATAGGACATTATTATAGAAACATAATCTAACACCACAATGAAGACTGTTTGACAAAAATTATTGTTAACACACACACACACACACACACACACGTACGCACACACACACACACACATTAACTGCATTCATTCTCTTGATAGGGAGCAAGTATACCACGTTTATGCTGTTTGTATACCGTATGTTTATGCTCTATATGTTTACTGTATGTTTATGCTCTATATGTGTACCACATGTTTATGCTCTATATGTATACCACATGTTTATGCTCTATATGAGTCCCACATGTTTATGCTCTATATGTATACCACATGTTTATGCTCTATATGTATACCACATGTTTATGCTCTATATGAGTCCCACATGTTTATGCTCTATATGTATACCACATGTTTATGCTCTATATGTATACCACATGTTTATGCTCTATATGAGTCCCACATGTTTATGCTCTATATGTATACCACATGTTTATGCTCTATATGTATACCACATGTTTATGCTCTATATGTATACCACATGTTTATGCTCTATATTTTTATGATCTATAAGAGTTCCATATGTTTATGCTCTATAATGTTTATGCTCTATATGTATACCACATGTTTATGCTCTATATGTATACCACATGTTTATGCTCTATATGAGTCCCACATGTTTATGCTCTATATGTATACCACATGTTTATGCTCTATATGTATACCACATGTTTATGCTCTATATGAGTCCCACATGTTTATGCTCTATATGTATACCACATGTTTATGCTCTATATGTATACCACATGTTTATGCTCTATATG
>JAKKZJ010000018.1:836859-859654 GCA_033441845.1 Pangasius mekongensis | reverse complement strand
CCATATGTTTATGCTCTATAATGTTTATGCTCTATATGTGTACCATATGTTTATGCTCTATAATGTTTATGCTCTATAATGTTTATGCTCTATATGAGTCCCATATGTTTATACTCTACTGTATATGTACAGTGTACTGTATATTTATACTCTATATGTATACTGTATATGTCCTTTAATGAAGCTGATAAATCATCTTACTTAAATTCAGCAATGCGCCACCTGACTCAGTCTCAGGTATCTCTCTGGCTTCGTGACTGTAGTGTGATATTGTTCTGATATTTCATTTCCCACTGAGGTTTTCAGTAGATGTACAGCCCACTTTGCTTTAAACGAGCAGTTCACTAAAAGTGCTGTTTGTAAGAAGGGATTATGTATTATTAACATTAATAAGCTGTATAAGGGTGTAAAAGGGAACAGTCGAGATGAAGAGGCACTTCACATATCATGGCTTCACTCTGAAATGCATTTACTGCGACAAAGACAAATTTAACCAGCTACAGAACTGAATTAACACTGCTGCTGATAAAATCCATTCAGAACCTGAGCTCCAATAATGTGCTTCATCTATAGGTTAGTTTATTGGTGTTTAATGGTGTGTGATGGAGAATGTTGGTGTTTGATGGTGATTGTTGGTGTGTGATGGAGAATGTTGGTGTTTGATGGTGAATGTTGGGGTTTGATGGAGAATGTTGGTGTTTGATGGAGAATGTTGGGGTTTGATGGAGAATGTTGGTGTTTGATGGAGAATGTTGGTGTTTGATGGAGAATGTTGGTGTTTGGTGGAGAATGTTGGTGTTTGATGGTGAATGTTGGGGTTTGATGGAGAATGTTGGTGTGTGATGGAGAATGTTGGTGTGTGATGGAGAATGTTGGTGTTTGATGGAGAATGTTGGTGTTTGATGGTGAACGTTGGTGTGTGATGGAGAACGTTGGTGTGTGATGGAGAACGTTGGTGTTTGATGGTGAATGTTGCTGTGTGGTGGTGAATGTTCATGTTTGATGGAGAATGTTGGTGTTTGCTGGAGAATGTTGGTGTTTGCTGGAGAATGTTGGTGTGTGATGGTGAATGTTGGTGTTTGATGGTGAATGTTGGTGTTTGCTGGAGAATGTTGGTGTTTGATGGTGAATGTTGGTGTTTGATGGTGAATGTTGGTGTTTGGTGAAGAATGTTGGTGTGTGATGGTGAATGTTGGTGTTTGGTGGTGAATGTTGGTGTGTGATGGTGAATGTTGGTGTTTGGTGAAGAATGTTGGTGTGTGATGGTGAATGTTGGTGTTTGGTGGTGAATGTTGGTGTGTGATGGTGAATGTTGGTGTTTGGTGAAGAATGTTGGTGTGTGATGGTGAATGTTGGTGTTTGGTGGTGAATGTTGGTGTGTGATGGTGAATGTTGGTGTTTGGTGAAGAATGTTGGTGTGTGATGGTGAATGTTGGTGTTTGGTGGTGAATGTTGGTGTGTGATGGAGAATGTTGGTGTGTGATGGAGAATGTTGGTGTTTGATGGTGAGTGTTGGTGTTTGGTGGTGAGTGTTGGTGTGTGATGGAGAATGTTGGTGTTTGATGGTGAGTGTTGGTGTGTGATGGAGAATGTTGGTGTGTGATGGTGAGTGTTGGTGTGTGATGGAGAATGTTGGTGTGTGATGGAGAATGTTGGGGTTTGATAGAGAATGTTGGTGTGTGATGGAGAATGTTGGTGTTTGGTGGAGAATGTTGGTGTGTGATGGTGAATGTTGGTGTGTGATGGAGAATGTTGGTGTTTGATGGAGAATGTTGGTGTTTGATGGAGAGTGTTGGTGTGTGATGGTGAATGTTCATGTTTGATGGAGAATGTTGGTATGTGATGGAGAATTTTGGTGTTTGATGGAGAATGTTGGTGTGTGATGTAGAATGTTGGTGTGTGATGGAGAATGTTGGTGTTTGATGGAGAATGTTGGTGTGTGATGGAGAATGTTGGTGTTTGATGGAGAACGTTGGTGTGTGATGGTGAATGTTGGTGTGTGATGGTGAACGTTGGTGTGTGATGGAGAACGTTGGTGTTTGATGGAGAACATTGGTGTGTGATGGAGAATGTTGGTGTTTGATGGTGAATGTTGGTGTTTGATGGAGAACGTTGGTGTTTGTTGGAGAATGTTTGTGTGTGATGGAGAATGTTGGTGTTTGATGGTGAATGTTGGTGTTTGATGGTGAATGTTGCTGTGTGGTGGTGAATGTTCATGTTTGATGGAGAACGTTGGTGTTTGATTGTGAATGTTGGTGTTTGGTGGAGAATGTTGGTGTTTGATGGTGAATGTTGGTGTTTGGTGAAGAATGTTGGTGTGTGATGGTGAATGTTGGTGTTTGGTGGAGAATGTTGGTGTGTGATGGAGAATGTTGGTGTTTGATGGTGAGTGTTGGTGTTTTGTGGAGAATGTTGGTGTTTAATGGTATTTAAAGGGGAAGATAGTGTTTGATGAAGAATATCATTGGGCTACTGATTTGAAGATCATGAGGTGAAATCCCTTAACCTTTAACATTTTTTATTCATTTCAAGCTTGAAGTAGTCATGTTCTGTGGGCAAAAGGATTTTCTCCTTTCCAGCATTTAGTTCTAGAAAGAAACAAAATTATCTGCCAGTAAAATAAGAAGATTTAAAGCTTTAAATGTGTAAAAGTGTAAAAACAGGCTGAATGATATTATATTTGATCTATAGTAATCTCATAATAAGAAATATTTGATACATTTGACCACATTCAAGATATTTTTGCTTGCTGAGGTATCATTTTTTTGCAGTGTGGTTTAGAAAAGACGGAAACATTCGGCATGTCTTCCAAATGCCTCTGAAATGATTCCCTGTTCCCTACATCAGCGCACTACATAGGGAACAAAATAAGGATGTGTGTGAGAGCAAACGTGTCTCGTTTTACAATACAATACAATCCGAGTGCTCCAGGAACAAACATGACAGCTCGTTAAAATAAATCCGTATAAAGCACACTAATCCCCCAGGCTTTGTCATGCATTAGCACAACCTTTTTATATCCTGTTTCCACACTTCGCTTCATTTTTATCAAACTGTGACGTTATTTAAACTGTAGCACATAAAAATCATTTATATATATATATATATATATATGTGTGTGTGTGTGTGTATGTATGTATGTACAGTATGTATTAAGCTTCTATATATGAACTTACAAATGTTTGATTTAAGCTTCTATATTTAAAGTCATATTTTATATAAGCATTTTATTTACAGTATTACAGTATTATTGCTAGCCAGTGTTAGCAAGCTAGCAGGCTAGCTGGAAATATTGCTATGGCTTAACATTAAATTGTGTACGTAGCTAAATTTAGCTAGCTTTTGGGTTTATATCTCTATATTTCATTGAAAAGATGTTATGCAGCTTGTGAAAAGGTTCTGCTGATTTCTTTATGACACAACATTCAAAAGATGAGAAATTTTCAAATTAAATATTACTATGGAAAATATATAATCAATTATTTGACTCTGCTAGCAAACTCAGCTTCATGTTATTCAATGTAAAGATCTTTTGTTGTAGTTGAAAGTGACCTTGGAGATATGATTATACATTCAAGATACAAAGGTCACTTAGGATCGATCAGCGGTCCTAAAGATTGTACCACTCTCTGTGTTTGTTCTCATTTCACCGTAGACTGGAGCCAAAGTGCTAAAGCGTGAGTGCTAGTACCCATTAAAACGCTCTTCAGTTGACCCTGTTTGATTTCTCATTACGGCAGAGATAAGTCTATAATTGGATCAAAATTGCCTATTAGCAGAACTTCATGATACGTGGCACATTTAAATGTCTTCTAACATCTGAGAGCATTTGATGCTATGGCATGTCTGAAATTAGAATCTAAATGACACATGAAGGAAGAGTAATGGAAAAGGAGTGTATTAATCATTCATGGGGTAAGAAATGGCTATAAATATCTCAAGAAAAACAAATTAATTAACAAACCTCCAACAAACACCAACTTTCACCATCAAATACAACAAACACCATTCCAATATCATCCAACAAATCAACCAAGAAACACCAGTATTCTCTATTCAAAACCAATTCTCCAACACCAACACCCTCTATTAAACACCAATAAAAACCAACGTTCTCCGTTAAACACCAATAAACACCAACATTACCCATCAAGAACCAGCATTCTCAATCAATAACCTAAATTCTCCAAGAAACACAATCATACTCCATCAACATTCTTTATCACCAACATCCACTAAGAAACACCAACAAACATCAACATTCATAATCAAACACCAACGTCTCTTATCAAAAACAACAAACACCAACATTCTTAATTTGAACACCAGCACTCTCCATCATGTCCAGTAAACACCAACTTTAAACCAACATTCACCAAAAACAACCACCAAGAAACAAAAATACTTTATCTAACACCAACAAACATCAATTCTCACAAACAACACTATCTTATCAAAAACAGTAAAAACACCAACCTTCTTTATTCAAACACCAGCACCCTTAACCCATCACAAGTAAACACCAACATTAAACCAACATCCACCAAAAACTCCAGTAAACATCAACATTCTCAATCAAACATCAAGATGCTAAATCAAATTCCAACACCAGCATCCACCAAAACATCACTATTCCTCTAGTCAACACCTACACGTTCTTCAAATTCAACATTCCCTATTAAACTTACCATAATACTGCACATCAAACACCAACATGTTATTTTGCTCAAGCTCCAGTAGGCAGTAACAGAACAAACAATTCAGACAAACCAAAAAACACCAGCATTCATTACCAAACACCAACACTCACCATTAAAAACCAACATTCTCCATCAAACACCAACGTTTCAACACCAACATCCACCAAGAAACACCTATATTCCCTAGCCAGTGTCAACAATCTCCGTCAAACTTAATCACACACCAACACTCCCTGTAAATTTCTGACAAACACTAACATTCTCCCTACAAACATCCTCCAAGAAACATCTCCATCAAATGTAACCAAACACCAACCTCCGTCATCAAACACTAACATTCACTGCCAAAACCCAAAAACCAACAAACTCAATCAAACATCAACATCCTAATTTAGTAATCTGGCTCTAAACAATTCTCAAAAGACACACACAAGTACAACACCAACACAAAGTTTGGAATTGCTAGTGTTTATTTTGAGAGTTTTGGTTGTGTAAGGAGAGATCATTTGTCCAGATGGATCATAAAGGGAATAATAAACACTACATTTCATATACAGTTAGTCTTTTTACTAGAAGGCTGGCCATTTTAGGAGACATTTAGGAGACACAGAGCTGCTAACTGGTTCTTCGTTGCGAGTTGGGTTCGAGATGTTCCTTCTAGATGTTCTCTCAGCAGCTAATCACATCTGCTCTATTACACTCTTCCTGCTCCTCAGCTTTGACTTTCATTTTCTAGAGTCACAAAATCGCCCCATTATTTTGCCGTCACTCAGAAGCCATTTCAACCTGAAACTCCATTTTCATGGTTTTTCCATTCGTCTAATCCACAATGAGGCGAAGCGAGACACAATAGAACAGCATCATTCCGGATATTAAAATGGTGTCATATTACTCCATTTATGACTTTTTTGACACTGTGATGTCGTTAATAGAGTCCTGGCTGCTAGCTAGGCTGCTTATTGAGGTTCCTTAAGGTTCAGGAAATGATAAAAGCCACCTCGAGTCTATTACATTGTTAGCGAGGTTGCTACAAATCTGCAGTGTTTCCCATTAGCAAGGCAGCATGAATTTTTTATGCACCAAGCATTCAAATTGCAGAGGCTAAAGGTGACAGATGCCATTAAATTGCTGTGATTTTGAATTTAATGCTTAATAAATACTTCTCTCACCTGTTTCTTCACCTCAGCTGTGGTATGGACATCATTTTACGGTAAATTAGCAGCAGGTGAGGTGGGATTTGGAGGTGTTTATGGACGACGGCATCCATGTTGCTTTGATTATTTTAGAAAACAATTCCTTCCTCAGATAAATAGTCACGCAAATGCGAAAGGAGCATATACACTCACCGTCCACTTCATTAGGAACACATGTACACCTGCACATTCATGCAGTTATCTAATCAGCCAATCATGTGGCAGCAGCGCAACGCATAATATCCTGCAGATGCAGATCAAGAGCTTCAGTTAATGTTCACATCAAACATCAGAAAGAAGAAGAAGAAGTCTGATCTCTGTGACTTTAACCGTGGCGTGGTTGCTGGTGCCAGATGAGCCGGTTTGAGTTTTTCGGAAACTGCTGATCTGCTGGGAATTTCACACACAACAGTCTCTAGAGTTTACACAGAATAGTGCGGAAAACAAAACCCATCCTGTGAGCGGAGAGTCTGCAGATGAAACACCTTGTTGATGAGAGAGATCAGAGGAGAATGACAGACTGGTCTGAGCTGACAGGAAGTCTATAGTAACTCAAATAATCACTCTGTACAGCCGTGGTGAGCAGAAAAGCATCTCAGAACACACACCACATCGAACCTTGAGGTGGATGAGCTTCAACAGCAGAAGATCATCAGGTTCCTCTCCTGTCAGCCAAGAACAGGAATCTGAGGCTCTCATGGGCACAGACTCTCACACACAGGGCAGCTGAAGACTGGAAAAAGACCAGGTGATTTTTTTTTTCTTCTAATTTTCAACTGTCCAGTTTGGGTGAGTCTGGCCCAGTGTAAGTTCTCGAGATCTTTGGGTTCCTAGCTACCCTAGGGTTCTATTTGGAACCTTTTCTAAAAGGAAAAGCCTTCAAGGTGTTTGCTGTAGTTAGAAAAGGGTTCCTAAAGGGTTCTTTAGATTAAGGATTGTTAATTTTCTAAGGGGTCACTGGTACAGTAATAGGGACACACTCTATTGTAAGGTTCTACATAGAACCCTTAAGGGTTCCCCAGGCAACCTGACCAAAGAACTCTTTAGAGCATTATCTAAAAAGGAAACTCTAAAGTGCTCCTCAAGGGTGACAAACCAAAGAACGCTTGTTTTTTTTTTTAAAGAGTGTAGACAGCGGTCACTGCCCCAGTCACCCGTACTCTAACCCGCTCATGATCACGCTAAAGTTGACGGGGAAGAATATTCTAGAGCATTCCTCTGACCTGCGACGTGCTGCTATAAATAATGCAAACGGTGACTTTTTCTTTTTACCCTAAAGAGGAAGGTGGAGAAATGGCACGACGTGTGAAGCATCACATCAAACACACACACACACACACACACACACACACACACACACACAAGTCTGACATGAACATTCTGACATTTTCTGGCAGTTGTGTGTCATAAGTTCTACTTTTGATCAATTAACAAAAATGTTTGTTTATTATTATTATTATTATTATTATTATTATTACGTCTATTTCTGCCATATGTATGTTAATATTTTTTTGTTATTATTGTAATTCTTTTTTTATTAATCATATTAGAGTGAAGCTTTATGGCCTTCTCTGCTGGACCACATCCTCTTCACTGCTGTGTTTAGTTTTTTTAAGACTTTTACATTTGGCGAATAAATCGAGATCAAAGATCAGAGACAAGCGGCAGAAACCTGGACGAGATCAGATCTCTCAACAGATCTCTCACTCAATTCAGCCACTTCATTTATAAAAGGAGAGGAAACACAAAAGATGGAGCTGCTCACCGCCATCTCACATTAAGTGAAGTGATCATTCAGCACTCTGCATTTAAAAAAAACGAGAGAGAGAGAGAGAGAGAGAGACGGAGAGAAAGAGAGAGAAACAGGGGGAGAGAGACTTTTAACTTCTGTTCAGTTGGGCTTAAAATAACATTTAAATATCTTACTGAATGTCGAACAATATGATATTTCCAAAAAAAATAAATAAATAAATTTTAGAGCAGAAGAAGCATTTCTACTGCGGCCACGTGGGACGTGTCTTCAGCAGGGGATGTTGGTCCTCAACACTTCCAGTCTTTCTGAATCTGTTAATAAGTTTGGTGACAGTGTGGTGTGTGATGTGCTCGCCATGCTTCCTGTTAAAGAAACCTGAGTAAAGTGTGATCATTAGCCATTCAGCTAGAAGAAGAGTTTTACAGCTGAGGTTCAGGAAGTCAGATCGTTGAAAATAACGTAAAATACACACATGATCCATTGGTATAACAGATATTTAACACTTTTACCTGCTAATGTTACCATTATTAAAAGTCACTGTTGTAAACTGCACGCAAACATCGCTACGGATTCCTTGCTGCTCATGCGGCGGAACAGCGGAACACACTCAGAGCAATGCGCTATCTACCCTCTTCTACATACCTGAGCTCAACGATGCCTACGATTGGCTGGTGCCCCTGTGATTGACAGGGGAGAGAGAGTATGCCCCTCCCACCCAGAGAGTACGGTCAGTTTTGCTTTTGACGATGCCACAGTTATACGCTTTAGACAAGTTTTTTGGAGACATTTTGGTAAACATTTTTCCTCGTTAAAAAAAAAAAAGAAAATGTTTCAGAGAAATGTCGGACTCACGGAGTGAAAGGAAGCGCTTTCGCTTGAAGAAGCACATCACTGGTTTAGAAAACGAAGCAGTCATGCGTCACACGGTGTCACGTCTCTCCTCATCACGTTCTATTCCCTTTATTTTCCATGTGGAGGAGCTGAGAAGTGGTTCATTTGACAGTAATAGCGGAAGCGACGGACGTAAACGTGCCGTAATAGCCAACAGAAAGAAGAAGCTGAAACGTTTTCGCGTTCTGACCATGTGTCTGTTTTTACTAATCCTCCTCCACACGTCACACTCACAGCCATGAAGACGTGTGTATAAGGCTGTACTCGCTTTATATCCTACACTATACTGTATTTTACACACGTTTACTCAATATGTTTATTATTCTGTATACTCTTGCTGCACACATTTGGATTGCTGCTTTAATCTGTGAATTTCCCTCTGGAATTAATAACACCATCTATCTATCTATCTATCTATCTATCTATCTATCTATCTATCTATCTATCTATCTATCTATCTAAATTGGGACATTTTTTAATTAAATGATTATTTCAGCAGCTTGCCTTTTGGATTTTAAAACGTCTGACCAAAAGAGAACATGTTTCATTAAAACTACCATCAGAACAGCGAGTGTGTGATCAGAAACCAGACCACGTGGAACATGAGCTACGTCTCGAGTACATCGCAACACTGAAACAATACAGTGCATGTGGGACACTGAAAGTACACCGAGGGACACGTGCAAGTTGCCGAAAGTACACTGAGGGACACGTGCAGGTCTTTAAGTAGAGCTGAAGTCAATTTCAATACACTATCGTAAGAATAGATGAAAACCAGACTCCTCACATGTGAAGAAGTTTTGTGGACAGGTTCAGGTTCTCACAGAGGAACTTGGACATCTAAAGAGAGGAGTTGATCATTTCAGGCGTTTCCATAGCGACAGAGTGCGCCCAATCAGGGGAGTGTATCCTTCAGTAGCTCGTGGATGATTTACGGTCGATGGGTGATTGCTGGTGTTTGGTTGTGTCTCCCGAAAAGTGTGTTCTCTGTCTGGAATGAGCCCTAAGACGCAGCTCTCGCTGTGCGACGTCTCGGAGCTCGTGTTCACGCACTCGCTGTCGAACCCTTCCGGTTCTTTCTTAGTGTTATCTCAGTTAACGTTTTAACCATGAGACGTGTGGAGAAATGTCTCTAACAGGAAGTCTTTTTCATTATTACTCAATGCTGCTTTGCATTTTCTGTTCTTTCTTTCTTTCTTTCTTTCTTTCTTTCTTTCTTTCTCTTTCCATTATTTTCCTTTTACATTCATTTTATTTATACATTATTTCCTAATTATTTATTAAGATTTTGCAATTTATCGTTCTACATTCCTTACTTTTTACATTTTTTTCTTTCTTTCTTTCTTTGATTTTTTTGCATTATTTATTTATTTATTTATTTATTTATCACATTCTTTCTTTCCATTTTTTTATTTCTACATATTCTCTACACTCTTTCTTCCTTTCTTTTTTTACACTATATATTTATTCATTACATTCCATCTTTCTATTTCTTCTTTCCTTCTTTATGCTCTATTGTAATATTTAATGTTTAAGAAATATAACATACAGAGAGAGGGAGAGAGAGTGTGTGTGTGTGTGTGTGTATGACCGTGTGTGTGTGTGTGTGTGTGAGTGTGTGTGTGTGATTCCCTGATTTTCTCCTACTGCTAATTTACAGTCAGGAGTCATGCTCAAGGACATGGTGTGTGTGTGTGTGTGTGTGTGTGTGTGTGTGTGTGTTTGTTACTGGGTGAATCATCACGGCCCCCTGCATCTTCTGAGGGAGGTTACAACAGCAGGCTCTCTCTCAATCTCCACACACACACACACACACACACACACACGTGTGTATGGACATACAGATTCACTGCAGTCCAATGCTAATATTTAGATTTTTGCCAACCAATCAGTGCAGAAATGAGTGTGAATGGTTAATCAAGGCGACCAATGACAGTAGAGATGAGGCGGAGCTTACCAGACCTCTAGTTGATGTGTAACCTGCTCTCGGGGATTCCTCCAGATTCCAAAATCGAGTAAATACATCTTTACTTATTATTGTCACATGATGGTTAGGGAAGTATTTGGATAATAAAATTATTACATTTTCTTAATTAAAACATAAAGAAAATGAAGATGTGATGTACACCGGAGCTGATTGGTGGGTGATTAGCAGTGTTTGTATCGTGCTTTGGTGTTTATTGATAGTTTTCTGCAATATTTTACTGTAGATAAGGAATTAGCAACACTGAAAACACAATAACAGCACCATTAGGTGTATTTAAATTAAAAAAGCTAACGCTAATTTGACAGATGATCATGCTAATCGGTTGTTTCCCAATCCACTATGACTAAACTCATCTCATCTCTGATCTGATCTGATGAATGAGCACTTCATCTGAAATCGTGAGTCCACACGGAAACATCTGCGCCTCGAATTAATAAAACAATTAGCATAACTGTCATTAAGGCTCGCAGATCTGCATTAGTGGTAATTAGTGTTTTTAAAGGAGTGTGTTTATGAGACACAGCACAGTGAATCCATCAGTACACTCCATCGTCCCACCCCGTCCTCGATACCCTTCATCCTCGATACCCTTCATCCTCGATACCCTTCATCCTCGATACGCCCCGTCCTCGATACCCTTCATCCTCGATACCCTTCATCCTCGATACCCCCCATCCTCGATACCCTTCATCCTCGATACACCCCATCCTCGATACACTCCATCCTCAATACACCCCGTCCTCGATACACCCCATCCTCGATACACTCCATCCTCGATACACTCCATCCTCAATTCACCCCCCGTCCTTGATACACCCCATCCTCGATACCCTTCATCTTCGATACACCCTGTCCTCGATACACCCCATCTTCGATACACCCTGTCCTCGATACACCCCATCTTCGATACACCCTGTCCTCGATACACCCCATCCTCGATACACTCCATCCTCAATACACCCCGTCCTCGATACACTCCATCCTCGATACACTCCATCCTCAATTCACCCCCCGTCCTCGATACATCCCATCCTCGATACCCTTCATCTTCGATACACCCTGTCCTCGATACACTCCATCCTCAATACACCCCGTCCTCGATTCACCCCGTCTTCGATACACTCCATCCTCGATACACCGCGTCCTCGATACCCTTCATCCTCGATTCACCCCGTCCTCAATACACTCCATCCTCGATTCACCCCGTCCTTGATATACTCCACACTCTGTCCTCAATACACCCCATCCTCGATAAATTCCAAACTCAGTTCACTCCAACCTCAGTACACTCCAGCCTTGACACACTCCAGCCTCAGTACATTCCAACCTCAGTACATTTCAACCTCGATACACTCCAGCCTCGATATACCCTGTCCTTGATACACTCTGTCCTCGATACACCCCATCCTTGACACATCCCTTCCTCTACACACTCCATCCTCAATACACTCCAACAGAGTCACATTTGATGTGAGACATCTACAGCAAAGTCATTTGCCTCATTTGCATAAACATCTGAATAAAGAAAATATGGGCAAATATATCAGAGATGGCAGATGACTGCACCTGTCTGTCTCTCTTGTCTGCCTGTCTGTCTTTCTCACTCTGCTGTCTCTTTCTCTCTCTGAGAGAAAAAAGTGCAGGACAACTCTGCTGTCCTGCTGCCATCTCTATTTTTCTTTTCATACACAACTGAATTGCTTTCATTCCCTTCTTCTAAATGTATTCATTAATTTATCTTGAGGAAGCACTTTATCCTGATCAAGGTAGCGGTGGATCCAGAGTCTATCCGCGGAATATTGGGCATGAGGCAGGAATGCTTCTTGAAGGCATGCCTTTCTATCACAAAGCACCACTCATTCACACCTAGGGGCAATTTAGCAAAGCCACTGTACCTACTGGTTGGTGTTTTGGGAAGTGGAAGGAAACTAGAGAACTTGGAAGAACCCAGACAGACAGGGGGAGAACATGACAAACCTGGCAAAAAAAATATCTTGCTCCATAATATGGCTTTAGTCTCATCTTCAATTGCTCTACCCATGGCTCACAGAGCATCTGATGTCTTTTGTACTCTTTTCTGGACACAAGTCTTGGGATGTTGATTGGCTGTCCACACTTCCCTGCATTGGTTTCTAGCAGTAAAACAAACACTTCATCACTGTGACACAATGAGCTTTTCTACGCACCCAAAATCAGAAACCTGAACCCAGGAATGCTACCAGTTGCACCACCGCTCCACCCACATTACCGATTACCTCCTGGTCTATTTCAACAATGCTAGCAGTCACAATCATCACAAAGTCCTGCTGTGAATTTGAGCTGTTTTCGAATCCTGTACTCTCTTGGATGAACTCGGAATATTTATTTAGATTTGCTATCCACACTATCATTTCTTAAAACGAGTGCATGTCCATCTATTTATCCACTTCTTTCTTTTATCTCTCCCTCACACAGAGCTGGTGAGATTTGCCTGTTAGCTATGTTACATAATCACCAAGTCTCACTCTCTCTTTCTGTCTGTCTCTCTCTTGTACAGCTTTATTACAGCCAGGAGTAAGACAGAAGGCTCCAGCCTGCCGCCTGCTGAGACCTAATGAGTGTTTATGTGGTTTGGGTGAATCTGGGTGGACATGTTTAGCCACGGATTTTTGGCCAGATGCAGATTTAACCCTCGTCTTGTCTTGAGCTGTGACATCGATACAGGAAGAGAGAGAGAGAAAGAGGAAAGCGTGATAAAGGTGGATGGAAAAAGAAAGAGAGATAGATGGTAATCAGTCAGGGAGGAAGGTATCGACCAGATCATTTTAAAAACAGGGAAACCCGTGTGTGTGTGTGTGTGTGTGTGTGTGAGAGAGAGAGAGAGAGTGTGTGTGTGTGTGTGTGTGTGTGTGTGAGAGAGAGAGAGAGAGAGGATTGGAAGAAGACTTGGTTTCCATGGTAACCAACAAGGATGTTGGCATCAGACAGTGACTGCAGCAGTCAGATGGAGGAACGAGGGATGGGATTTACCACAAGACCAGCTCTTCTGGGTGGTCTACCATAAAGCTTGCCCTTGATTCTCCATGTTCCTCAAAAGCATAAAGATTGAAGCTGCACCACACAGCACCACACACACCCCCACCCTGCACCCTCTCAGCTCTGCCCTTGCTGCAATGTCAGCATCTCTCCTCTGTTTCCTCTCTCTTGCTTCATCTACCGTGTCCTCACAAACCATCTCTGGACCAAGGAAAGGAGTGGGACCTTTCTGCAATATGCAAGTAATAAACACTGTGTGTGTTATAGTGAAATACTGAGTGACAGGGAGGTGTGATGAAGCAGAGTTTCTGCTACCACTCTGAACTTACTGCTACCACCCTGAAGTTACTGCTACCACCTGTTTCATGATCTTCTTTCCAGGAGGTTGTCTCATCTCTACAGTCCACCCCTCTGGTTCTCCCAGACTGTTGGTTCAATTCTTGGTCACCTCCCTGTGTTTTTCCACATGTCCAGCCTTCTTCCACATTGCCCAGCTTAAGAAATGATTCTTTTCCCCTGCCTGGATGGGTCCGTCAACAGAACTTGACATCTTCAGCTCTCCAGTGAGGTTCTTTACGGTTCTTTATCAGACTGGGTCACTTTGGGCCCTTTATTAGGTCAGTCTAACATCATCCTGGCTTTAGGTTTAGGTCTAAGGTCACTCAGGGGTGTTTTTTCTTCATGAACCTCCCATTTCTGGTTCTAGTATGATGCCACCATAATAGGTAGGGATGGTATTAGTAAGTTGGTTTTTGACAGATGTTGTTATGGCTCTCCCAGAGAGTCTGTTGGTGCCCATTAGTCACCTTTTGTCCAACATCCAACATTCCAACACGTTGGCCAGTTTAAGAGATGGTTCTCCTCCACTACCCAGATTAGTTCCTCAACACAACTCTTCACACATCTTCAGCTATCAAGTGAGGTTCCTTAGGGTTCTTCAGGGATCTAGGACATTCAGGGTCTCTTTGTGAAGCCACTCTAAAGCGATCTTAGCTTTGTGTCCAGGTTCAAGGTCGTGTACACTCAGGGGAGGGTTTTCTTAAAGAACATCATCTTCCCAGTCTATCATGATAACACCCTGATTGTATGATATTTTGACAGGCGTTCATGGTTCCTGTTCTCTCATCTCTTCATTACACCACTAAAGTTCTACCAGAATTTTGTCCGATATACAGCCACATCATCCAGCTTGAGATACGGTTCCACACCAGTGCTCAGATGGATTCTTCATCACAACCCAACAGTAAAGTTCTACACAGAGAACCTTGGACTGGTTTTTGGTCAGACATGATCTGTGAATTGTGGAACCTCGTATTCACATGTATTTGTTTTTCTGAATTATGTCCAATCAGTTTCATTTGGACATTTGGCAGATTTGGACTTCTAATCAAGTTCTGGGGACATCTGAGGGATAATCAGATAAAACACTGCGCACCTGAGCTCGCTTCTGAGTGCCAGAGTAGCGGTTCTGATATACTCCAGTTACTGAACACATTTCAGCTTGTTTTAAGTTTTAATAAATTTGAAATACTTCTGTCTCTCTCTATTTTTTTCCCACTTCATCCACTCTCTCTCATTATTATTATTATTATTATTATAATACAGTGTTGTTGTACAGTTAAATTCACCGTGTTGTGTTGTCTGTACTCAGAACCGCAGTGCATCCTGGGATACTGTTGTCGTCCCCTGAGCTTAAACAGTGGGGTGTGTGGGTGGTGTGCGAACATGTTTTTAAATGTGTGTGTGTGCATGTGTGTGTCATTTGAAAGCTTTTCTCTCTTATTAGATTCATAAAACATTGAAAATGTCCTGCAGGCGTCCTCTCAGGCTCAGCCTGGCCTTTACCAATAATTAATCTCTCCTGACTCCACCTGCAGCGTGCGTGTGTGTGTGTGTGTGTGTGTGTTTGGGTGTGTGTTTGTGTGTGTGTATGTGTATGTGTGTGCCAGCATCCTTGGAGAAATGGATTCTCTGGCTGTGAGAACAGCACGATATTAAATGCAGGAGGAAAAAGCAATTTCACCTATAGAGGGATAAATAAATAAATATATAAATAAATAAAGCAAAATAGAATATAATCCTACTACACATTTATGCAATACTAACGCTAACATATGTTTACATCCTGTTTCCAGTCCTAATATAAACTGCAATGAAGGGGGCGTGGCCTAAAATTGGAAGGCGGAGTTTTTACACTTAATATCACTATTTTATTAAATTATTTTTTTTAAAAACACCCAAGCACAAGTCCTTAATTTTATGGATGTTGCTCAAAGTCAAATCTTCACAGGATATATATTTACAGGAAAATATATTATTATTATTGTTATTATTATTATTATTATTATTATTATTACTTAATCTAACTTTAATACATAATCAGAAAAAAAAATATTGTGTTTTAATAAAGACTTTGTTTAAACTTGTGTTAAAATTCTACCTAAAAAACAAACAAATTTCTCACCTTTATTGCCAAGCACCATGGATACCATGGACACACACACGCATAAAAATTTAACATTTTTATACCAAAATTACACAATTCAAATCAGTGGCATTTAATGGCATATATATATATTCATTTGCATAATATTTTCTTATGAATCTGAAGCACGACTGAGTAAATCCTTTAGAGTTATTTATAATAAATTCATTTTCATTTGCTTTTGACATTTTCACTGAACTTTCCTCGAGAACATGTGTGTGTGTGTGTGTGTGTGTGTGTGTGTGTGTTTAAGCTGTTATTGATGGTGTAATCTGTGTGTTATCAGCAGCGATAAACACCTTTAACCATTTAACACATTAACATGACCCTGCTGTGTGTGTGTGTGTGTGTGTGTGTGTCTCATTTAGGGCAAATCCAAAGCATTCCCTAAGAGAAAGCGCTCCCTAGATCACATGATAAGGAGGTCACATGACATTAATGGTTTGTGTACGTATCTGCTATGGCAACACAGGAATCTGTGTGTGTGTGTGTGTGTGTGTGTGTGTGTGTGTGTGTGTGTGTGTGTGTGTGTGTGTCTCTCTCTCTCTGGATTTCTCTGTTGCTTAGCAATGTGAGTCAACGAAAAGAACAGATCGTGAATTACACCACCATTTAAAACCCCTGTACACACACGATATAATAATAATATTAATAATAATAATAATATTAATAATAATAATAATAATAATAATAATAATAATATTAATAATAATAATCATCATCATCATCATCATCATCAGCACTTAGAAGGTCAGCTCAGGTGAATTTTGTGTTGTTCTGAATCACGTGGATCATTTACACTTTTTATTAAACAAACAGTGCGAACAATTTTTCTCACTACTATCAATCACCTAGCTGTCACTAATAGCTGCTGAGTTCTGCACTCTGATTGGTCAGAAGCAGTTGATTAATTCTCTATAACAGCAGCTCTGACATTAGCGCAGGTTTATATTAATGCGTTATCGTTTCTATAGCAACGGCTCATTCACAGGGACTCGTACAGCTGATGCCCCACTGATAATAAACAGATTAAAAAAAAATCGTTGATGTGAAGTTTTCAGTTAAATGTAACATTGATGGAAGGAGTCTCCAGTGTCGGCGCTCTGTAACAGTCAGAGGTGAAGCTGGAAATTTACGCTTTCCGACGTCTTCAGGACAGAGGAGTTTACGCTTAATTTGCGTAAATGACAAGCTGCGTTTTTTTTTTGGCTTATTATCTTGAGAGAGAATAAAGAGCGGCTGGTAAGGGAGCGAGTGTTTATAGCTGCTATAACATGAGTGACAACAGGAACTAACTCGTTTAACGTGAAATGAAACTATAGACAGATTAAAAAGCATGACGTGTCGTTCTTTAATAAATGAATAAACCGTAATTGTTGGTAAATTGCTGTGGTGTAAGAGGAATAAAACACTTGGGGACATGCCGTTATAGGAAAATAATCGCTTTGTGGTAGTAACAGTAACTCTGCTTCATCACACCACACTGTTTTCTCAATTCTACACACATTAGGAATGACACTATAAAGCAACAGATCTAAACAACCGGCTCGAATGATTCCAATCGTACGTCACGTCTGGTCCGACATTTTCCAACTTTAGTTCCTACCTGCACTTATAAGCGTGGTTTTATGTTATCCGGTCATATACGAACTCTCAGTAAATGTGTATAAAGATGTTACGCAGAAAACTAAAGCTCGGAAGGAAGTAGCAGAGATCGTTGGTGAGTGCACGTGGCTAGTACAGTTAGCTCACTTTGCTAATCTAATCTGAGAACGAAGCAAAAATGATGTCGAGTGGAGAAAAAAAGAGTTTCACACTGATCAGTGCGTTATTTTAGTTGTGTGTAACGAGTTAGCTTTAGCAGTGATATATAGCTACTACTGTTTCTCATCGGAAATAAAAAAAAAAAAACACTGGACAGGCCACACCCACAAGAGACAAACAATACAATAGATATGAGTGTCTTCTCTCCTGCAGGTGAGCTGCGATTGGACAGTGATTGTGATCCCAGAGCTGTGATTGGACAGTGATTGTGATCCCAGAGCTGCGATTGGACAGTGATTGTGATCCCAGAGCTGTGATTGGACAGTGATTGTGATCCCAGAGCTGTGATTGCACAGTGATTGTGATCCCAGAGCTGTGATTGCACAGTGATTGTGTTCCCAGAGCTGCGATTGGACAGTGATTGTGATCCCAGAGCTGTGATTGGACAGTGATTACATTTCAGTGTAGCATGGCTGCAGTGCAGTGATGATGTACTTTCAGTTCTGACACAAACTCAGCTTTGAAACACCGAAACCTTTCTGATTATTTTTCGTTAACGAGATAAAGCAGCGTTAGAGAGATGCAACAAATGTTTTGTAACATTTTCTGCATGTCGCTAAACAAAAGCAAAAGCGTTTGTGTATTGTATTTCACATTTTTTCACCAGATTGCGTTTTTATGTAGAAGGACCACAAAAGAACACTTAATGGTTCTAAAAGTTCTCCTTTATGCATATCGTGTAGATGATTTTACAATTAATGCTTCAATAAATATACAGAGTGTCTGAAAAGTCAGGAACCAATGGGATTAAATGACATACAGTATACGTGCTTTTGTATTAATGATTCATCTACTTGTTTTTTTTTCTTACAGTGAAACATGGCATTAAAATGGGATGAAAGGTTAGAGATAGTGCTTCTTGGTACTCTCATCAGTTCCTGACTTTTCAGACACCCTGTATATTGTTCCCATACTACATACAACGCAGAAACACACACACACACACACACACACACACAGTCCCATATCTCCTCCTCTCAGTAATGGATATTTAACAAGGCTAATAAGAGATCGTGTGATTTATTCGGGTCACAACATCTGTCAGCCCCACCCGGACACACACACACACACACACACACACACACACTCTCCCTCTCTCTCCATCAGGAGTCCTCACGCCACCCCATCAATCACACAGATCAGTTCTCCAGCTCAGATTTCAGATTTTGTGACATTTTTAGTAAATTTCACATCATTTTAACTATAAAAGAGCTATAAAAGAATCTCCACATTTTACTCTTCAACTTCATCACATATCAAGATTTTACACTTCAGCACACTGTGCATCCTCGCTGGAGTCTCAGTTTACACACAAGCACAAGTCAGAGGAATATAGCTAGCTAGGTAACTAACTAACGAATGCTAGCTAATGAGTTAGCATATTGTAGTTAGCTTATTAGTAGTTAGTACATTTGTTTACTTCATATGATCAGTTCACTACAAACACAAATTAGCGATTTATACCAAACTATCTAGTGAGTTATATTAGCTAGCTAAATATACATGTAAAGAAACAATTTCACAAATCAAACCACTGAAACTCTCAATTTTTATAAGTACTGTCTGTTCATCAGTCATTCATTACGACTCACGTCACTGGCCAGACAGGAGAGGAAAAAACAAAATTAAAAAGGTGTAAATTTACTAATACTTTTGATTGCTTCATACTTAGACAAGGAGTCATTCATAATTAATGATTCTTCAATGACCACCTACAACTCCTCCACCTACAACTCCATGTGGCCCCTCCCACAACCCCACCTGACCCCCAACCACCATGAACAACCCCACATGGCCCCTCCCACAACCTCACCTGACCCCTGACCACCTACAACCCCACCTGACCCCCGACCACCACCTACAACCCCACCTGACCCCCGACCACCACGAGTAACCCCACATGGCCCCTCCCACAACCCCACCCCCTACCACCTACAACCCCACCTGACCCCGGACCACCCCACCTAAGACCACACCAATTACACCCCCCCCCCCCCCCCACCTACAACTGCATCACCTTTCTGAAGTCTGATGATCACATGATTTGTAATTTTCACCATCTTGCAAGTACATTTAATCTTTCCTGCTGTTTTTCATACTACACTAATGTCCCACCCACAACCCAGCCAGACTCCGCCCCTTCCTGCTGTTTCATAGTATTTCAGATTTCTACCTAAAGGAGTTACTGATGCCTCGATGTTTATGAAGCTCAGTTTAGTGCTTGCTGATAAAATGATAAATAATTTACTGTATGTGACCATACCAGAAAAAAGAAACATTTTCACATCATTTTGATTCCTAGTGCTGAAGTAAACATTGGAAAAGTCGTAAACATTCTGCCTGACAACTTTAAATAATGAAATGTGAAACAGTAGAACGTGCACTGAATCCGTATTTAACCTTCGACAGTGAAAATGAGTTTCCCAACAAAAGTAAACAAAATATTTCACCTTGGCGCCAGAAGAGTCGTTAAAAATGATTCGTTCCTGAATCGAATCTTCTACGATCATGTCTAAAGAGTTGTGTACTGTAAGAAAAATAACAACAACAACAACAACAACAACGAGACGTTTCCATGACTCAACTAATTGTTCTTCTCATTTCATCTGTGCTTGAAGAATTCCTCTAATTGCAGGGAGAGTCACGATTCCCGTGCAGGCTCACAGAGCGGAACCGCCGCTCCATCGGTGGACGCGGGAGATCGAGAAAAAACGCTTCATTCCTTCAGTTTTACAAAGAAAAAAAATCAAAGGACACTGGGATGGAAAGAGAGATGGAGTGCATGATACATGAGCGATTTACTGTCTCAGTGTATCTCAGATTCTTCCCACCTTTTTTTCTCCATCCTTTCATTGCTGTTTTGAATTACACACACACACACACACACACACACACACACACACACACACACACACACACACACACACACACACACACACACCATCCCACGGATACAAGATGCAAAGATGGAAATATGATGCAGTGGATTGATTTTTTTTTCCAGAGTGTGCATTCTGAGGAAACAAGCTGCGGGGGAAAAAAGAGAGAAGTGCTTTTTATTTTCCTACCTGAGAACGGAGAAGTGATGCTGTTCACGGCTTCGGCTGAGAGGATGTGCAGAGAGGACAGAGGAGAGAGGAGGAGGAGGAGGAGAGGAGGAGGAGGAGACACTTCAGGGAGTGGTAGAGAGAGAGAGAGAGAGAGAGAGAGAGAGAGCTGGAGGGAGGGAGCTGATGTTATTATGTGTGAAGCCTGCAGGGATGCATGTGCTATCCTGGGTAAAGGGCGAGAGACATAGAGAGAGAGAGAGTGAGTGAGAGAGAGAGAGAGATGGAGAGAGAGAGCGAGAGAGGAGGGGGTGAATGTCTTCCCTGTTTAACTCTTGGCATCACGAGGCTTTTCTTCCATCCTTCCTTCCTTCCTTCGGAATCCCTAAAGCAGGAGTCCTTGGCTGTGATTGGTCGCTCGAGGCGGTGATGTCATCATGTCAATAAAACTCACAGCGATAAAAATGACATTCCTTGCAAATTAGCCCTCAGACACAAGAGAAGGACAATAACAAGCAAGGGCATCTCCTCAAGATTTACACACTCACCATGTGTGTGTATGTGTGTGTGTGTATGTGTGTGTGTGTGTGTGTGTGTTTGTGTGTAGTACATGGCTGTTTGTTACAAGCCCCTGATTGCCACTTGTCCTTGCGACATTCATCAACAACACAAACCCTAATTAATTAAAGGGACGTATTTGAGCAGCAGCAGTCGTTGACCTTGGTGACCTTCAGGACGACGCCTACGGACCACGTCACTGTGTGGCGGGTTTATTTAATCTGGATGACGGTTTAGCTCAGAGCGTAACGGCTAACAAGCGCTCTCTCTCTCGTTGCTATAGAATGCCTGCACGTCCTGTTTGCTCGCTAGCTACACATTGTTGTTATGCCGTATGAAGAGAAATGTTAAAACATTCCAATTAAATATTCTTAACATAGACACTGTAAATTTCCCATATTCCTTTTGTATTACATTCCTTGCTAATCAGCTTTTTTTCTAGTCAGTCCCAATTTGAAAAATTTAAAGATGTATCCTTACACGAGGAGAAAAACAGGGCCGACAGAACCGTCGCTGCGACCGAGGATTGGGTTTTAAAGTTGTGAACTAGACGTTTGTCCCATTTCCTGTTCATGAAAAGTTGTTCCCATGGTTACTTTTAGCTAGCTAACAGCACTTCAGCACAATAATAACAAAGTTTAGCACTGATAACAACACAAAAGAGCATCACTATATAGTGTGGGTTGGCTTGTTACGCTAACTGCTGTTTTTACTAAAACTTCACAAGGATTTAACTGATGTTTTTTAAAATATATTTTCCCCCCAGACAGGCAGTAATTATTATCCTTTGCTAGCTAGCATTAGTTAATTAGCTAGCCATCTAGCTTCCTTGGTCACTGTATGAGCTAACTCACGAAAAGCTAGCAAGCAGTTGTGCACTGCTTTTTTGTCACTTTTTATCCTGCTTACGAGCTTTTTACAGCACATTCTATAGTAATATTCAATTTGAAAATTTCTCATTTTTTGAATGTTGTGTCATAAAAAAATCAGCAGAACCTTTTCACATCTTTTCAATGAAATATAGAGATATAAACCCAAAAGCTAGCTAAATTTAGCTAGGTACATAATTTAATGTTAAGCCACAGCAATATTTCCAGCTAGCTTGCTAACACTGGCTATCAATAATACTGTAATATTGTAAATAAAATATGACTTTACATTTAGAAGCTTCAATCAAACATTTGTAAGTTCATATATAGAAGCTTAATACAATCAGGTCCGGAAGTACTTCCATTTTCATAGATATTTGGACAATTGACTGACAAGAAGTTAATTGACCAGGTGCGGTCCATTCCCTCGTTACTTCAAGATAAATGAAGCAGATAAAAGGTCTGGAGTTGAT
>JAKKZJ010000018.1:801183-803973 GCA_033441845.1 Pangasius mekongensis | reverse complement strand
GGCCAGGCCAAGTGATTAGGACACCTGATTCTGATCATTTGGATGGGTGACCGAATACTTTTGGTAATATAGTGTAGTTATCCAGTGATATACAAAACTATGTCAGGAGAGAGAACAACATAGAAACCTTTTTTTTCTACAGAGGTACAGAGGATCAAGGGCAAAACGAAGGGCAAGAAGGGACGGAAAAATTTTACATGCGACCTACTTTTATACTTTTATCTATACAATGTGATCCACAGTCCTCTGAATTCACCATATGTATAGTAATCTGTGATCTAGAGCTACTTGGTTACAGATTCAGGGACCATCAGTTTCATTTCTTATGGCTGGGACAAGGCCTGAGTAGTGGATAAGACCAGCGAGACCCATCAAGCCTCACAAAGCACGTATTTCCTAAGATTACAAGGTTCCTGATCCAAAACTGTTGAGACCATGAACTCATAACCTAGTGGCTCTAGAGCACACAATGAGGGAAGTGGTGGCTCAGTGTATAAGGTTTTGAGTTAAAGATCAGAAGGTCATGAGTTCAAAATCCCAGCACCATCAAGTGATAGTTCCTTCAGCAAGACTTGTTGTATCCTGCCTCCATTGTAAGCTGCTTTGGATAAAAGCATCAGCCAAATGAGCAGTGACTGAAGTGGACAGATGTGGATAGGACCACCCAGACATCATTTCCTCATTAAGAGTGGCTATCTATAAGGGACCAAAATCTGCTGCCCTGGTCTGAAAGCAAAGCAACCATGTGCCTGGGCCATATGCAGTTATGCACCTTCTGAGAAGACATTCAGGGACCAAAAATGGATATCTGAGTAGCAGAACTTGCCCTGCAAGCTGTCACTTAGTAACCCGTCACTGAAGTGCGATTTGACTACACTGGCATAAATCTAGTTGTGCCACAGGGCACAAGTATAAAATTTGAACTACACAATCATGGCATATGCCACCTGGTAACTCAAGGTTCATAAGAAGAGAAAAGTTACATTGAAGGCTTCTTCTATGAGTTGTTCTTACTGTTTTGGCAGGTTGCCACCCCAAAGGATGATCCAACATCCAAAGGCACCCACTTCATGTCTCGGGAGTGTTCGTTCAGTACCATTTCCGGTGGTACAGGTGCTAGCTCCTACCACAACAATCTGCCAGGGCAAGGGGAAGATCCCACTGCGATGGCAGCAGGACGGTGATCACATCAATCCCCCTTGTCAGTTGCTGTTGGTGTGTTTAGGGTCTCACTATACCTTTGGCTTTACCACACACTATCTCTCTCTCTCTCTCTCTCTATCTATCTATCTATCTTTCTGTCTGTCACAATACAGAGAACTAGGAATCAAACAAAGGGCAGCAAAGGAGGGAAAGATTTCACTGATACATGCTTTCAATTGGAATTATAGCCTCAATCATTTAACAATCCATTTATACATGCAGAGAAGGTTTACAAGTAGTTTTTAATATTCACCTTGTGTCCTCCGTCCCTCCCCTAAAGAAGCGAGGGAAAAAGTCATCAAAGTATTGTGAGCTGAATATTGTGAAATGTTGAGAAGTAAAACAGCGACATCATTATTTATTCCACAGGCTGCGAATGTCTCTGTCTCTATCCACTACAAATGAAGTATTTTGGGAGATTCCTCATGGTTGGGGGTTTATGTGGATAGTTAAGGGTTCTCAGTTTTCTCCCTGACAGAGAAACACTCTGTTGTAGGGTTCTACATGGAAGATTTACGGTTCCTCTAGAGGGACAAATCAAAGAATGCTTAAGAGTAGTGGAGTGAAGATTATCCAGTGCACTTATGAAATCAAGTGAAATGACTGGACAGTGTCAAATGTCCTCCTAATCAACAGGTCCTTATAAAAGTTGGACAGTGTCAAATGTCCTCACAATCACCAGGTCCTCATAAGGATTGAACAGTGTCAAATGTCCTCACAATCACCAGGTCCTCATAATGATTGAACAGTGTCAAATGTCCTCACAATCACCAGGTCCTCGTAATGATTGAACAGTGTCAAATGTCCTCACAATCACCAGGTCCTCGTAATGATTGGACAGTGTAAAATGTCCTCACAATCACCAGGTCCTCATAATAATTGGACAGTGTAAAATGTCCTCACAATCACCAGGTCTCGAAATGAATCTTTTTTTTACAGCTTTTATTTGAAAAACTAAAAGAGCACCAATTTCCTTCTGGTTGCTGAAGTTAAGGTTACTGTGTGTGTGTGTGTGTCTGTGTGTGTGTTACTCACCCAGCTCTTCTTCTTCTTTTTCTTGTCATCCGGGTCTTTGTTGTTTAAGCTGCTGTGACTCACTGCACTGTTAATGCTCGACACACTTTCTGAGGAGTGCTGGCGGCGAACTAACACACACACACACACACACACACACAAAAAAACTCAATTCTTATGCTCCTTGCAGAGCTGTGTCAGTGTTATCTTAATCACAGCTCTGTGTGTGTTTGTGTGTGTGTGTGTCTGTACCTTTGTGTACATGCTCAGGTCCGTTCAGAGCCACCTGTATGGCAGTTTGTGCATCTGTGTTTTGAGCCTTTAAAGCTTCGATCGTCTCTCTCAACTCTGCCAACTCCGATTCCTACACACACACACACACACACACACACACACACACACACATACACACAAAGTTAGCCTACACTTTCAATAAATTTCATACATTAATACAAATCTTGTCATTTCATTTCACTGTAGTCTGCTGGAAGCTGTGTGTGTGTGTGTGTGTGTGTTACCTTTTGCTCTGCTGTCATGGTGAGACTCTGTAAGCGACATGTCATGTTCGTCAAA
>JAKKZJ010000018.1:776183-796183 GCA_033441845.1 Pangasius mekongensis | reverse complement strand
AAGGTACAATTTAGTGCATTTGGGAACAACCATTCACTCTCAGAAATAAAGATACCAAAATGTACTTTTCCTTGTAGCTAGGATTGTACCATCAAGGGGACATATTTTGTACCTTTAGTATATATCTTTATACTTAAAGTCCTAAGATAAGTCCTAAAATAATTTAAGGAACATAACTGGACCTTGAGGAGCACTGATGTACTCTAAAAGCTAACTATGAACCTTCCCAGGTAAAAGATACACATTAGCATTACACAAGACGTACCCTTGATGGTGTCATCCCAGCAACAAGGAAAGGTACAGTTTGATACCTTTATGTCTGAGAATGTGTAGTTTTGAGAGAGACTATCTCGACATGACCTTCTGTCTGCCATTTTACCCTCCCATACAACAATCCTCCTTCCATGCCACGTAATTCCTACTCGGCAGTAGCCTGTCT
The DNA here is from genome assembly GCA_033441845.1 of Pangasius mekongensis. Taxonomy (NCBI): domain Eukaryota; kingdom Metazoa; phylum Chordata; class Actinopteri; order Siluriformes; family Pangasiidae; genus Pangasius; species Pangasius mekongensis. The sequence continues at coordinate 795,744 of JAKKZJ010000018.1, read as the reverse complement.
GGAATGCATTGGGAATATAAAAGGTATCTTTGTCTTTGGTCTTCAGTATGCAGCTTCTTTTTGATTACTGCTGTTGTGATCTGCAATCCATGGAGTGTGTTGTTAATGCACATGCATCTCAGCTCAGGTTCTGGCAGATCGCTATTGCTGGCTTGTGCTTATATGGCTCAGGAACAATGCTATCTGATGCTGTCACCAGACTCGTAGTCATCGAGGTTATCATCTATGACCCTGATCTTCAAAACTTACTCAAATTTGTCGATCTAGCACTTTGTCTTTTAATAGAGATAAGCTCCTCTTTTTTGGCTCTGTTCCTAGCATGTGTTCCTTCACATTATGGGAAGACGTCCAGCACAATGGCCAGGTGGTAGCCTCGTCTGTATCTCCAGTCAGATGCAACCCTGCTACTACCGTCTTCAAAGTACGATTTGGGTCTATCTGAATCTCCATCAAACCACCAAGAAGACAAAACAGTTTGGTTAGGTGGCTCTTACCACAACGGGACCACTTTCTTCACAATCTGCAGAGATTCGTCCATCCCAGTTTGCTTGCTTGGCTACATATGTTCCAGGTGCAGGTGGGTGGAGTGATCTTTAGTTCAAGCCTCTACATTTTCTTCTAAGCATTTACCTTTTTATCCATAGCAACTTACAATTGAGTCAGGATACAGTTGAGCAGTTGAGCTCAAGGAACTCAGTCCAACAGGTGCAGATTGGTGGTCCTGGGATTTGAACTCACAACCTGCCAATCAGTTGCCTTACCAACTTAGCTGTTCCACTATCTTCAAGCTTGTCTACTTGACTGAGATATTCTATTTATTTTGTGCCAAAACCTTGGTAGCTTTAACCCCAGATTGCTTCAGCACTGGCAAAGCATTTCTGGTTTGTTAGCAGGTTTGCTTGTGAATTTTGTCCACCGTCATACTGTTCTGGTTAGCAAAGCCCTAAGAATCAAATGGCTATCAAGCATATGTATCTTTTGTTCACCCATTAGCTAGTCATATCCACCCATTGTCATATCCACCCATTAGCTAGCTCTCCCCATCACACAACAGCTACCAAGCAGGGAGGGTAAACGCGTGCTCCCTCTGAGACAGATTATGGTACTGCATCTTTTCAAACTGCTGCTCATACTACACCAAGCACAGCTGAAAGCTCATAACAAAGCACTCTCAACCCTCTTTCACATACACATCTCAGAATCGCCCATGATTGTTTAGTGTCACTCTAATTGACAGGGGATGCCATCCTTCCCACACAGAAATCATGGCCAGTTACACTCTCTTGGTCTCCGGGCCACGGATGGGTGTGGCACCATTGGGATTTAAGTGTGCACGTATATTATTTCCAGGTACTTGTGCATTCTAAAACTGCAATATACCAATATCATCTTTAACACACTCAAATGAACAAAATGAATTGAATCAAGCATGCTAGAGAAAAAAGAAGAAAAATACTAAAGTGTCCATCGCTAACCTTCTCAGATGCACAATAACACACTACTACTCTCTATCACACACAACTATACACAAACAAGCTGATAAGTGAATTAGGTGTGTTAAAGTGAGAAAATCATTCCAACAAGGCTACATACACACCACATACGTACCCTTGGGATAGTGTGGATTTGAGCCTTGGTGCATGTTGATGATGCGGTGCAGGAAGCTCGATGGATTCCGAGCTGGTGTGTAGGCTGGTGTGTGAGCTGGTGTGTAAACTGGTGTGTGAGCTGGTATGAATGCTGCTCAGCGTCTCTTTGCTGCCTGCAGATGAGCTGCTGAGGAAGGGACGGGCGTTAGAGAGAGAGTCAGGTGTTCTGTTGCCTCCACTGCCCGGGGAGTCGAGAGGAGAGGTGAAGGGAGCGGACTTAGAGGAGTCGGGAGAGCTCGGCTTACTGTTGCTGCATTTACTGCCGAATAATCTAAATGAGATAGAGAGAGAAAGAGAGGGAGAGATAGAGAGATCATAAAGACAGATCTAAATGCTGTGTTAGATGGTGTGAAATCATGACAGACTGGGAAAAAGAAGAGCAAGGTCAGGACTTAAGACCTATTCTGAACTGGAATGATGTAGCTGAGTTTGAGGAACTGTCAGAGCCAGAATTCAGACACCATGCTGATACTGCTAACATTCCTACATCTGGGGTTTTCCAGTGTTTTCTAGAGTGGTATGGTTCATATTTAATTTTAAAAAGTTCCAGGTTAGGTCACACCCACTTCAGGTTTAATTCAGAATATAGATATACAGTAGATATGTGAAGCAGTAAACAGATACAGTTTCATGGCATTACACCCCTAATATACTGTGTATGTACACATGTACGTATGTATGTATGTCCACCACCAGGGGGCAGCATTCACCTCATCATTAACAAAACTACAGAGTCGCCTAAGAAAGATGGGTACATGGATAAAACAGGGACAGAGAGAAACTCCAAGGATGTGACAGACATAATAAATACTTCTATCCATCACTTGATGCGCCAAATCTCTCACTTTTTCTCCCACACAGGCCCAAGCAAAATGTCAGCATGATTCAGCAGTCTGTCTCTCACAATCTGTCCCTGTTGCTCTGATTCTCTCTCGAACACCCTTTCTCATCATATTCAGAGATGAGTGCATTTTCCACCCCTTTTCATTTTTTGGGTTTAAAGGCAAGTGCTTATATTTAAAGGCAGTGGTCTAGACGCTATTAAAAACATCTCAGATGCTTCTGAGCAGAACATCTGAGGCGTGAGATACACACAGGCGATTTTAAAAATCTAAATGTGGAGCTCAGAAAATTGACTTAAGCAACTATACAACCCAGTTCTGAATACCAGGAACTTTCCCCACATAATTATTACCATTTTTAGACTTAAGTCACTCTGAATTTGGCCCTTAGAGAGCTAATGACATTTGATTCACTACATTGTGAGGTCACTTGGCCATCATACCACCAGATGTCACTCTGTGGTTAAAATTAACTAGTTAATGTAAAACAACCTTGCAGCTAGCCATCTAGCTAGTACCTTGTTCAGGACAGTACCAGGCTAATACCAAAATTCAGGACAGATCCCTAATACAAGGCAAAAGTAAATATATATATATATATATATATATATATATATATATATATATATATATAAATATATATATATATATATATATATATATCGCTTACCTGCGGAAGGTGGGCGAGGCAATGTCGGGGTATTTGGATCCAGGCTGTCTGAGTCCTGATTGGCTGGATGTTGGGCTGGATTTGGGTGATGTGCTCAGTGCTGCCCCCTCCTGCTCTGACACTGAAACCTTCTCTTTATCGGTCTGATTTACGCTAACTGGACTTGACCTCCCTGACTCCGGCTTCCCTCCGTCCTTCCTTTTTGAAACGCCACTTACTGCTGCAGTTCCAGCTCCTACTCCAGGTCCAGGTCCAGGTCCGGCCCCACCCCCAGCCACAACCCCAACCCCTTTCACTGTGGAAGAGTCGATGGATCGGTAGGATTTAGCCGGCCGTGGAAGTGAGCGATATTGAAGGGGCATTTTAGACCCGCCAATGCCCAGAAGGACCCCATCGTCATGGTGACGGTACCCATCCAGGCTTGTTTTCCTGGCCCCACCCACCACACATGTGGTCCCACCCACTTTCCCAGCTGATTTGGCTGATAAAGTCTTGGGTGCTGCTAATTCTGTAGCAGCTGGGATCTTCTTGAATCCAAAGGAGCCGGTGGTGGGCGGAGGACGGGTGATGGCGGACTTTTTACTCTCATCGCCACTACTTTTGCCCACATCTGATGGAGATCGTTGCATGCTGGGAGATTTACAGGGAGTCTTGACCTTCTCTGATGCCTTAGCGTCATCGGTTTTACCTGCTGAAGGAGAAAGCCATTATCATTACGACAGAGCAGACGACAAATAATGTGCTACTTAATGCCAATAAGGGACTCGTCCATTTGTCTCAACTCAAAGACTCACCCTCCTGTCTCACTCAAAGACACGCCCACCTGTGTAACACAAAGAGACATCCAACCGTCTCACCCAAAGTCACACCCATCATCTTACCTGGTGTTTTGAGGTTCGTGTTGCTGTTTTTATTCCTAGGTGACGTGATACCCGTTTGGGCGCTCATGCCCCGCCTCCATGAGCCTGTCTGAGACACAGGAAGCCCCGCCCCTTCCATTTGAGAGGAGGAGTCTAAGATGTTCTCAATTTGTTCATCAACCTTCTTCAAATCTTCAGCTCCACACCAGCTACTGCTATTCTGATTACACTGCTGCTTGGACTGCACACACACACACACACACACAGAATAAGGATACACACTTGACAGATGGTGCATCTTCCCTCAGCAGCCAAGACAAGATGAGCACTCACAATCTGCTATGCACACACCTTCTGCAGTGTTGCTGTGTGTGTGTGTGTGTGTGTATGTCTGCATGCATATGTGTGTGTTTGTGCATACCTTGCTCCTGTGTGATGAATTCAGTGTGTGCACATCATCAGCTCCAACATCAAGAGAGTCACTCAGACCACTGCTGACCGAGCTACTGTCATCATAACTACACACACACACACACACACACACACACACACACACACACACACAGAGGAAGAAGAAAAAAGAGAGAGGAGGAGAGGTATTAAAAATAAGATGCATATAGAGTAATTCTGACTTGACTAAATTTATTAAATGGACATTCTGTCTTTACAACTTGTTTCATGTTCCTTTACTTACTGCCACGCCCACCATTTTTGTTTTTGAAATGCATTATGGGTAATGCATCTGTACTAGCTAAACAGCATCCGTAGGGCGCTACCCAGTCGCAATGTTTTGTAGGGTTTCTGTAAACTTCCAAAAATTGCTTCACAGGATCACGAAATGTCTTGTTCTAGACTCTTTTATGTGCATTTATCTGAATCAATTCACAAGCACAAATCCAATCAAACAAATCAAACGTTCTCATTTTTATCTGCGTAGCACAACAAACACAATCCAGATCACCTGATTTATTATATGTTCTCGACATTATGCAGCCTTTGTCGTATTTTTGCCCCTCTGAGCTCTGAATAGTGAATCAAATGAATCAAAATGTGCTGCATCAAAGATTCAATGCACTGAATTGAGTCATCATGTGCACCATCTGTTCTTTCGCTTTCTGCCAAAAATAAATATCTTAGATATCAAATGGATATCATTTGAAGATTTTTTTAATTAGTTCATCTGCGTCCCTGTTCCCACAATGCACCATTACATAGAAATATATATAAATAAACATGTAAACATCTGATATCACGTATGGAACTACCGTCAGTTGTACACTTACGACCGAAAAAACCCAAGATTTAATTTCTAATGAGTTTCTGAAGGTCTTTAGTCCTTTAGTCCTTTAGTCTGTCCGCCTCTCTCATCTCCTCACATCTGTACAGTCAGTTTCCGAAGCTGCAACTTTCACGCTAATACCATCGTCACTGCTATCGCACTCGTCTTTTCGTACAGCGCTAACTAGCCGTGTTTGCGCTGTGACTCGGAGTCGTATAGCTGCGCTGCATTCGGGGACTGTGTGTCCAGCGTTTGCTCTGTCTCCTCTACTTCTGCGCTGGAATTCTCATCAGTATGATGCTTAACGTTGCTGGAACGTTCTATATCTATAAGCATATAGATGCCTGAATATTCCTGCATGCTATACCGGCATGCTGCAAAAACGTTTTTTTTTAAGAGAAGTGAACATCGCATCCACGGATCGGCGCGTCGCGTTCGCTGAGCCGTGTCGTAACGTCCTCATGCAAAATTCAACACCAGGAAAGCAGCACTAAACCTCAAGACGTCTGGTTTTTAACACAGATGGAAATGAAGCATATTTGGGTCCATTTACAACATAATCATCATTTTAATCCATCTGTTGCTTGACACAAAGTATTGGCACCCTCTTACCCCATGCATGGATAGAAAAGAACCACTTTGGGAACACCACTGAGCTGTGGGTGGTTTTATTTTATTCCAAACACAAACCTATCCAATTTTTTTCCTTTTTTTTCATTAGAGATGACTCACAGTTGAAAGCAGAAATAAGTGATCAGTGTGTTATGTCATTAAAATGCCAAACTCTGCTTTGGAGAAACAAATTTAAGAAAATAATGAAGGCAACAGAGAAATGAGCCTTAATTGAGAGCTATTAAAAAAATGCGGGCAACAATTTGGAACCTATTAGTCCACTATTTGTTCCACTCGTCCCTGCTTTTCTCCCAACTGCAGAACAGCCCAGAATAAGGCTTATGTAGGTGTGAGGCAATAATCAGTTCTTTACAATACAATACAGCATTTCTTTGGAAAATGACAGCTGGCAGATGTCTGTTATTTTCTCTTCATCTCTGGCTCTCAGACAATGCTCCTGATACTGTAGGTGTGCTGAAAGAGGCATCACAATGCCGCGATGCCTCGTAAGAGTTGTCTTAAAGGTGGTTTGAGATGGGCTTCGAAGGCAGCATACATCACTAACCTTCACTAACCCGTCCATTAGAGGAGATGGAATAAAGTGGCACTGGGGAAAACAACGTGAGCAGAAATAAAATCTTAAGTGAAAAATAATTACTAATAACTCTATAAACTGCTCCCTGTTTTTCTTGTGCAAAGGATTATGGGATATTATAAGACGTGTAGGACAAATAAGGATGTACGCTGCCTTCAACAATCAGCTAGCTGAAGGATATCAGAAGACAGAATTCTGTGCAGACATTCAATTCAATCATGACCTGATACACTGTGTAACCATGCTGGGACGTAACCATGACAACGATTCAAAATGGCAATTTAGGCAAGACTATGATATTTATCTTTGTTGTTGCACTACTACATAAAATAGCCTCAACAGTAAACTAATAATTGTAAATATATAGAAATAAATGATTTATACGCTACAGTGTACAGAAATGTTTTTAATAAACATAATAACAGCTTCTGAAATGATTATATATACAATATATTGTAGCTTTAAGGTAACCATAGTAACAACTGTGTGATTGTAACTGAAACATAACCATTGTAACGACTGTGACATGTAACCATGGTAATGACTGTATAAGCGTAGCTGAAAGGTAACCATAGTAACCACTGTACCATTGTAGTTGACATGTAACCATTCTAATGACTGTAAAATTGTAGCTGAAGGTAACCATAGTAACGACTGTCGCTTGTAGCTACCGCTTTTAATATAAATAGAGGTATGTTAGGTTTGCAACATTTTTGACAAGTGAAAACTCCTTCGTGGCATTAACAGTAAAATTGCGTAACTAACATGATTAATGCTAGCTAGTGACCTCTTTATGCTAGCTGTCAGGTGTGGTTACGTTAGCTAGCTACATGTAACATTGGAAATTACTTTTTGGTATCTCAAAACATTCAAATGTTTTTTTTTTTGGTTTTTTTTGTGAAGAAGAAGAATTGCACATGCTGTACTTTATAAACACCATCCCAGAATGCTGTTCACTTAAAGTAGGAACAGAACTGCTGTCCACATACAGTGTGGTGGTAAAATGCGATAAACGTTTGGCAGTTATTGTGATACTAAAAGGCAGTGTCATTAGGCTCAAATGAGACACTAGATGTAGGACAATACAGACTTTAAAGATTTTATTTTCCGGTAAGAATCATAATTTTCTGTATAATCTCAGCTAAGTTTCTCTAAAACACATCATGTCCATTTTAGAGTTTATTTTTTAGCTGCAGGTAACAACGTGATAGCATTTTCTTTAATCCTGACTCGGAGTCTGACTCACCTTTCTGCTGTGTGAATATCTGTGAGCGTTTAATCGGCCTGGCTGTATCGTTTCGTGTGTTTGCTCTTTCTGTCGCTCGCAGTGAGGAGAGAAGGAAAGAGCAGAGGAGGAGGAGGAGGAGGAGGAAGTGCAGCTCAGCAGCTAAGAAAGCAATGACGCAGTATGAGTCCACCATCCTCTCCTCCTCTCATCTCTTCATCACCCCCCCACCCCCACCAACAGCACCACCACCACCACCACCATCATCATCCGCCCATCCGTCTGAGCTGCACCTCGCCATTTAAACACCGTCACAAACAATCTGTCTCAAACCAGGAGAGCTACATGGGTCCACATCCAATCACAGGTGATGTCTCATTTAAATGATCATATTTTTGTTTTTGTATAAATATTTCACATATCAGTAAACAGTCCAACTTGAATTAAATATTTATACATGTGCAACTTATACATGTCGGGAGATCGCGAGTTCGAATCCCAGCCATTCGGGGCCGAGAGCCAAGACAGCAAAACTGGCCATGCTGTCTGGGTGGGAGGAGCAATCACAGCAACACTAGCCAATCGTGGGCTTCTGTGAGCTCTTGTATGAGGAAGAGGGCAGATAGCGCTTTCCCCTGAGTGTGTTACGCTGCCCAGAAGCAGTTGTCCTCCCTCTCTGGCTGGTAGCCATCATGTGATAGAGGAGAGCTTGCTGGTGGGTGGGAACTGGCAAAACCAAACTAGGGGAGAAAATTCTACATTATACTGCAAAATAAACTTTCAAAAAAAAAAATATATATATATATATATATATATATATATATACATACTGTATTATTCTTATATTGTTATGAACACTTACTTAAAACTTATTGTCAAAGCTATTTATTTTTAACATAAAAATAATCATAATTCAATAAATAAATTATATTTAATTAATATAATTTAATACTAAACATAAATAGCTTGATTACTTGTTCTTGTGTCAGTATGGCTACCCACAGGACAAAAACAAAATCCGATCCAATCAGAGTTGAGGTTAGGGTTACCCCAAAAAATCCTGTTTTCAAATAAGATTACTCTCAGATCACTATTTTTAATTTTTTTTTTTAAATATAGGACATTGTAATAAAGGACGAGCAACGATCTTTATGTAAACTACTTAACGATTTGGACCACAACATTTATTTTTTTTGTACTTTTTTTGACGATGGTTTTATTAAACTTTAACGTTTGAGACGCAGCCAGGGATCAGCAGGGATATTTATTTAAAAGGTCCTTATTGACAGTCATGCTGCGTGATTAGATTGTGTTGTGGTGACGTGACCGCTGTATACGAGTTAATAACTGTTCTTTCCTCTGTAATTTGATTCTGCGTCAAGTTCCACCCATGATAATGAGGATGATTTTATTATATTTTGTAGTCACATGATCACACGTCCATCATGTATTCGGTTTATTGACTGTTTTGGCTTGTTTGAGTCCAAAAGTTCTCCAATCATGCAAGAAGAGAGGAAAACATAGAAAGAAAGAATAAAGTGACTTTTTCTAGTCGTGTACACACCCTGTCTGAAAATATCCAGTGTGTGGGATGTGTGAGATCCTCGCTACTGAGGACTGGGTGCCATTTGTTTTTCACGATACACTGCTTTTCTGCTGTTAAAGGAGCAGTGAAAAATCAGCTGCACACACAATGTTCAGTGTGAAAAATTCTGCTTCATTAGTTTTGCACTGAAGATCTGAAAATAATGAAGCTAACAAAAAATCAAAGTCTTCTAGCTGTAATTTTTAAAAATTATTTCTCTCTTTCTGCCCTTCTCTCTAAAAAGCGAGGGATGTAATTTATTCATTTCTTTCACTCCTCTGTAAACCCCGGCACCCCCTGAGCTGTCTCATCACTTATAAATGACATCATTTATTTATAGATGGTGTATTTATAGTGCTTTAATGCCCTTTACTGTCCAAGTTACAGACACAGACAGCGCCCTCTAATGAGACGTTCTCTCTATCTGACCAATCAGGAGCCAGAATATCATCAGGTCACTATTTTAATTGGTCAAGATTTGTTTTAGGAAACATAGAAGAAGAGAAAACAAAATTTTCGAGACAACTATTTCACAATTAAAAGTAACTTTTTCGTTTTTAACGACTATCATTTGGACAAAGTTTTAACTTAGCTAACATTCTGTGCTCGCTAGTCTTGCTCTAAAGACTAATAATAACCAAGCTATCTATTCTAGCTAACAATCTGTGCGTTTAAAGAAAACATTCTGCTCCTATTTTCACAATTTTACATCATTCTCTGCAAAGAGTTCTCTCCAAACAAATGCGTTATTTCAGATCAAACTCCATCCCTCATTCAGAAGAGACGTTAGTCAGTGCGACAGAGACGCGAAGATCTGTTTTTCATACACAAATCCATCATTAATCCAACGTCCAGCTGTCACCAGCACACGGCCGAGGCTTTGATGTGTCTGGCAGATTGTCCTTCATCTGTTTCATTCATCTTTCTCCAATTTCACTGTTGTTTTTTTTCCTCCATTACCAAATTCAACCCAGAGCCACTCCAGGCATGTGGCAATAACTGCTTATACAATCAGCTATACCACAGTATTTAACACAGTGCACTGTCGAGACAACCTCCAGCAAAGCGTGAATGAGTTCACTAGGCTGCTTCTACATTATATAATGGTTGCTATGGTTACACGTCGTAGGCTGTCATCTCACTCTACTGTAGTTAAACTTAATTAAACAATTTCCATACACTGTAACGCTTATGTAATTTCTTTACTTTCTGTGTAATTATAAATCTCTCTAAATCTATTATATAAATTTATTTAATTGCTATAACAGAGACCTGAACTAAACAGTTTATTATGATTGTTGCCACGGTTACAGCAAAATAAGCATGATTCACAACTGTGATTAAATAGACCAATTAATAAATTATAAATAAATGAAAAACAACAAATTAATGTGTTATGTAAATTTAATTTAAAAAGTATAATTAAATGAATTAAAGCTTAAAATATTGCCTATTGACTGTATTATGTTACATAAAGCACAGTGTGTATTCCTTTTTCAGAAATCAGACACCAAAAATCTTAGTCTGTGTGTGTGTGTGTGTGTGTGTGTATGAGTGGTACCTGTCAGCCTCTCCCTCTTTAACCCGTTGGATGAGCTCTCGTGCAGATGGAAGGTCAGGAACACGACCCACGTTACGAGAATACACACCTCCGTCTGTTACGTAGCTGCACGCAGATGAAGAGAGGTTATAATGTGTTACATACACAAGCTAGGTTTCTAGATAAATTGTGTGTGTGTGTGTGTGTGTGTGTGTGTGTGTGTGTGTAGTTTAATCTTACCCGCTGCTCATATCATCAGCCCGTACATTTTTGGCTAATATGTCCCCATCACTCATATATCCACCCACTTCCTCCTCTAGCCCCGCCTCCTTTTCTCCAAGTTCCACACTTTTGCCCACTGTAGTCGCTGCCCTTCTCAGTGGTGCTGTGTAGACCAGGCGTGAAGGATCACCATAGCGACCGGTAGCCGAAGAGACAGACCTAGGAGGAGCATAACTGCCAGGATGGGATGGGGCATCGCCTGCCTGAAGTCGAGGGCTCTGTGATTGTGATTGGCCAAGACGCCATGACATGGGGGCAGGCCGAGTGGAAAGAGTTGACAATCCACGCCCACTGACTTCTGTTGTTACCGTAGAGTCAAACGTTGTCTCTAAAGTGCTGAAAGAGAGATAAGAAGAGGCAGAAAATTAGGGGATGAAATCAGATGGACAAATGAGTGGATAAGAATTGGAGGAATTCCAGGAACCCTTAAAACTGCAGTACAACAGTACAGCACATTCATACCGCTCCCAGGGCCTGCCATCTAACAGGACACCACACACCACCACTTGGCAGGATTCCACTTCTACCACTTCAATATTCTACCACTGTCACATACCACAACTTGATGGTATTCCAATGCCACTGTCGGCTCAACAGAATTCCAATCCCACTGCCCACTCCTTAAAATTCCTCCGTTTCCACATTCTGTGTCTCCCATGGCCTGCCACTTCTATAATCTGCCGTCACCACAGTCCACCAATTAACAGCACTCCCTTACTGCTGTCTGCTTTTCAATGTTCCACCACTCCCACTAAATCCTCCACATCCGCCACAGTCTGCCAACTGACGGTATTCCAATCCCATTGTTTGTCTATCAATGGTCCACCATTTCTGTACTCAATTACTCCCACGGTCCTCCTACTTAAGAAGACCAATCCCACAGTCCACGATTCTCACTGTCCTCTACTTCCGTAGTCCTTCACTACCACTGTCCTCCACACAACTATACCCTTCCAACAGTCTGCCTCAACAACTGTCCACTATGGTCAACAGTCTGCCACACAATGGTATTCCAGTTCTACAGACTGCCATTCCACAAGTTTACCAATCTCAGGATCTCCAGTTGACAATCTGCCACTTCCTTGGACCAACACACAACAGTCCATCACTCCTATGTTTTTATCATTACTACTATTTGTATTCTATTTTGATCTATTTCATAATGAACATTACTGATTTAAATAGAGAACTATAAAAATATAAAAAAGATAGATATCTATCTAATGATGTAAAACACACACCACATTCATTCATTCATTCATTCATTCATTTTCTTTCATTTTTCCTGGTTTGGGTTCCAGTGGTTACAGACTGAGAAGGTCAAATCAGATTCCTCTAGCCCCAGCCACAGATTCCAGCTCCTCCTGGCAGATCCCCAGTCCTAGGTCTAAGCCGGGGTCTCCCTCCAATGGGACATGGACCTCACCTGGTTCCTCTCAATTTGGAGGAGCAGTGAGTCTACTCTGTGGCATTCCTGGATTGTTGAGCAACTCTCCCCGTCCCATAGAGTAAGTCCAGCACCTCTGCAGTGGAGCCTCATTTCCACCACTTGAAACAGATCCACCTTTATCCACAATCTTTACTACAGACTGGTACAGTGGTAGCACCTCCGTAGTCATTCCATGGTAGCTATATACAATCTTCTTTAATAATGTATAGGAGTGCCACAGTTGACCATTCACCATACATCTCCCTTATATACAGGAGAAAATAGTAGTATGGACCTTGAGTGGGCGCGGCCTGAAGACTGAGCCTGCAGCCTTGTCATTAATCCAATCTCTGGCTACATCAACGCTACAAATGTGTAGTAACCAGGCACCATTTTTACATAAATTCTGTACATGAAAGTTTGAACAGTCTGAGAATTTGCTTCATGTTGTCTGCTGTTATTTACTGTACACTGTTGCCATGGTTACAGTCTGAGCATATCAGCATCCTCAGCATCAGCACGCATGCTAATATACACTATCATGTGAGAACTATATAACTACAGTATAATCATGTGTGACGGGTGTGTGAATCCCTTCTCTAATACATGTAACACACACACATTGTGTCGTGACTCAGCAGGAACAGAGTAGCATTCATGACCTTCACACACACACACACACACACACACACACACAAACACAAACACACTGCACAGTATTCCAGTAACTTCTTCCACAAGCACTTGGCCCTGATTCCCCCCATTGTGTGTGTGTGTGTGTGTGTGTGTGTGTGTGTGTGTGTGTGTAGTCAAAGTATAGTAGGTGGCTTGGTTTTGATGAAGATGGATGTGCTTTGACGATGATGGATGTGTGTGGTGCCTCTGTGTAGGCATGAATCTTTGGTTGATTTTCATGTATATACAATATGCTCTGTCTCACTACTGCCACCTGTGTTGAGCTGAAGAATTACAACCTATGGCTGTGTCCTAAATGTGTTTAAAAAAACAAAAACCTTAGATTCTTACAAGTAATTGTAACAAATTGTATTGTTGAGAAGAAGTAACAATGATTTGGGATGGTGTAGTAGAATATTATCGTTTCACTCCCTGACTAGCTACTCTTAGCAACTAACATAGCTAGCTAACTAACTAACAAACACTAGCTAACGTTTCATATGTTGCCTATCGACTAGCTAAATGTAACCATGGAAATAACTTGTGGAGATCTACAAATGCAACTATTAATTAGATCAGCAAAAAAAAAAAAATAAAAGTTTATTACTTTACACATTGCTAACTCATATCCGTGAACATGTTCCTTATTCATTGCAGCAATTCTGTCCGCCATTTTGTTTTTCATGCTTTCACTTTTTTTGGTGAATCGATTGTATATATGAAATATAGAAAAGCAGTTTAGCTAGCAAGTACACACACACACACACACACACACACACATTCATCAAGGCATAAGCCATATTGACTTGAGCCTTTATTTCTGTGGGACTACAGAGAGTGAAAATGGTGTTTATTGACTTTGAAGAAAAGGAAATCTTATCTGTGTGTGTGTGTGTTTAAATAAAAGATATTGTCAGGCACAGTTTATAGATTATAGCTGGCTCTCAGGAATCAAAGAGTACTACCATTAGCCACATATAAGCTATGTGCTATATACATAAATCATAATCATAGTTACAGGGAATTTTTCTTTCATAATTTACCAACACATCTGAGAAAAAAGTTAATATTCCTGATGGTTCTATCTTACTTTCTGAATAACAGCTACAAGCTAATTAATCATAATATTCGGTTATAAAGGCGATTTCCTTAGTAACCTGACAACACATCTAAGGAAAACGTCAATGTTATGTACTGTTATGTACTTTTCATAGCTACGCACTAGCTAGCTAAAGTGTAATCTTAGTCTTCTAGATAACTATTATAGATTTTCTTAGTAATTTACCAACACTTCTGAGGAAAATGTTGATATTCCAAATATTTTTGCCACATCAGCACTTTACACTGTCTATCTAAAAGACTTAGCAGCTATCTGTTTAGCTTGCTAAATTGCCATTTTAATCATATGGAGGTTTGATATCCCTGATGATCTCATTTCTACTGTCATTATGTCTTAATTTCTCTGAATACAAAGCGTAATCGTATGCGTTTGGTAGCTCAATACACTTTTAGTCATTCTAAGTATCTTCTTAGAAATCTGACATCACATCTGAGGTAAATGTTGATATTTTCTACTGTTTGTTGCCATTTTCACTGTCACTGAGCCGTTACACTGTCTATATTTACGACTTAATTGTATGTGTTAGCTATCTAAATCACTGTTTTAGTCATATTAATTATATTCTCAGTAATTTATTGACATTTCTGAGGAAACTGTTGATGTAACTAATGGTTTTGTCTTGTTAGCACTGGTACTGTGTCTTTACATCGTCTCTTTAAAACACAGTGGCTTTCTGATAGCTTGCTAAGTCATAATTTTAGTCATTAGCCATTTTCAACATTTTATAAACATTTCTGAGGTAAACATTGATATTCATGACAGGTTTGACTTGTTTTTACTATTATTACACATTCATCCTTGTCCATATAAAGACTATTTTAGCTAGCTGAATAATCGTTTCTGTTGTACGGAGTCTGTTTTTTAGTAACTTGACAACATATCTGAGGTAAATGTTGATGTTCTCGGCTGTTTTTCTATCACTTCATGGTCACTGAGTGTTTTACCAACACTTCTGAGGAAAATGTTGATATTTGTGATGATGCTGTATGGTTTTCACTATGACTACCCCTTCACCGTGTTCATATAACATCATATACCAGACTTAACAGCATTGTGTTAGCTAGAAAAGCTAAATGATAGTTTTAGCTCTGTGGAGTTTTTTTTTTACGTGTGATTCCTGATAGCTTATCTAACTTTAGTCTGATGGTATTCTATAAAAGAAGGTCTTTTTGGCTCTTGATGGTATTTAAAAGTAACCAGAAAATTCCAAATGGAAACCAATAAGCCAGTTCCCATTAGTGATTTTCATAATTTTCATAATAAACAAAAGTGTTTATGTGTGTGTGTGTGAGCCTGATGTGTGTGTGAGCCTGATGTGTGTGTGTGTGAGCCAGGGTTTAATTAGTGGTGTAGTTCAGTCAGGTTTACTCACCTGTGTGTGATCTGCGTCCCCCGTAAACTGGACATGGTCTCTTCCAGGTTCTGCCTCAGATCAGCGATGTTCTTTACCGTACGCATGCGTCTCGCCTCGGGGTCTTCACCTGACACACAGCACAGAGACGTAAGGACACATTATAAAAGATAGACAGATAGATAGATAGATAAATAGATAATAAATTAAGAGACAGGAAAGAAGGTAGAAATGAATTATGGTAAAAATAACTAAATTGAAAAAGAAAATAAAGAAAGGGTGAAAGGGAAGAAAGAAGGGGGGAAAAATGATGGATGCAAAGAAAGAATAAAGAAATGGAAGGGATGAAAGGAATGAAGGAAGGAAGAGAGATAAAAAGGAAGGACAGAGAAAAAGAAAAAATCAAGCAATGAAAGAAAGAATTAAGAAAAAGAAGGTAAAAAAGAGAAGCAGGGCATAGTTAAAGAAAGAAAGAAAGAAAGAAAGAAAGAAAGATGACCAAATTTGAACAAATCTGCCAGAAATTGTGTGTGTTTGTTCTGTGACACACACACACACACATACACACACACACACACACACACATACACACACCCCTCCAGGGTTAAAGTTACTAAATGTCACTTTAGATTAGCATGTCTGTGCTACTGTCTCTCTCTCTCTCTCACACACACAAACACACACACACACACACACAGACACTCAGACTTACACTTTGAGAGTGTGTGTGCATGTGTGTGTGTATCGAGAGCATGTTCCAGGTGTGTTAGCATGCTGATGATCACGTCCTTGTCCAGCTCCGCCCGCTCCTCTCTGCCACTCTCCACTTCATCCATCCATCCTGTAGCTACACTAACATGCTCTTCATCATCTTCATCATCACCATCATCATCTCCATGCTTCAACCCCACCCACTTTCCCTTCTGGCCCCGCCCCTCTGACCGTGAGAGATCAGATGGAGGTATCATCCTGGAGAGAGACAGCGAGAGAGAGCGGGTTCTCACGGTTCTAGCTGAAGAGGATGAAGATGATGATGAAGACGAAGGTGAGAGTGGAACCATCGGATCTGCATCGCTAAGCAACCTCAGGTTGCCAGAGGAACGCTGTTTCCGGAGGTTGTCGTGGAGATGCTGAGGTGGCTCAGAGCTGTGGAAGACGGAAAACTGCGCTCCTCTCTTCATCCTCGCTTCTGTTTGTCTGTTCGCCCGTCTCATATCGCACGCTGTCGTGTGTGCGTGTGTGTGTGTGTGCGCGTGTGTGTGTGTGTGTGTGTGTGTGCGTGCGAGTCTGTGTGTGTGTTGCCAATCTTCAGGTGGCTGTTGGCTCTCCCTCACACTCTCACACACACACAATGAGCACACTCGTATCCTCCTCTCATTTATCACCCCATCACTCTCTCTCTCTCTTTATCCACCAAGACACACTCTCTCTCTCTCTCTCTCTCTCTCTCTCTCTCTGTCTATCTTTATCTCTCTCGTCCTCTATCTCATCCTTTTTTCCTCTCCTTTTCCTCATCTCTTGCTTTCATTTTCTCTCTCTCTTTTGCTCTTTCACTCATCCCACTCTGTTCTGCTAATTCTAGGCTGACAGGGATGATTGCAGAGAACAAACACACACAATCACACACACACACACACACACACACACACACACACACACATCCCACACATTCAATGGTCCACCACTTGTTAATATGCACTGCACTACTTCATGCTTCCTTTATCTCTCTCTCTCTCTCTCTCTCTCTCTCTTTGTATATCCCCCCCTCTCTCTGCTGCATCATTGTTTGCTGCTGCAGTTACTAAGACAGCACACTTTCAGGTAAAGGAATTTCAAATGAATTTTAATATGTTTTTATTTATATGGCGCTTTTAACAAAGTCACAACGCAGAAATTTTATACAGAAATTTCAATCCCTGATGAACAAACCAGAGGCGACAATGACGAGGAACAACACTCATCACTACACAGTTACACAACTGTATAGACCCAGGTTATTACCAGATAACCTGAAGCTAAGCCAGGTAGCTGGAACCTCACCAAACTACTAGTAATGACAATGCAGTGCAACAAGTGACACGTACAACAAGAAGTACAAGAAATTGCATGGGAAACTAATGCTGTGCTCAACTAGCGGTCATAACTTCCTGACCAGGAAAAGCCACAGAAAACGCCCCTTCAACTCGAAATTCCGACTTGTGAACTCAGAACTTCTCAACTACGAGATCTTCCAAGTTCAGGGACTGACATCAAATCAACATGGCTGATCATAACATCAGAAGTAAACATAGTAGCACTTCTTACCTTTAGATGAGTTATAATGAATATACAAGTATTTTCTTTAGGTCAATCAACATCCAGACAATATTAATTTGTTAAATCTATAACACTCACTCTACAGTTCACTGAGGAAAAAAATATACCTCTCTCATCACGGTTAGCTGGCTAGCTTGTTGCTAACAAAAGACGGACATGGAGGCACAGAGGTCAAAAATAACATCATTCCGAGCTTCAACTTCCCACGTCCAAGGTAAGTCAAATGCAGCATAAGGCTTGGAAATGCATGCTAACTATTGGCAAGACTTCGCAATGAAATACAGGAACAGGAGGGTAGAAACAAGCAAACAAACAAAGTGAAACACAGAACAGGTGAACGCAGTAAGGTAATAAACTAATGATAAGACAGGGGAGGAGCCAGGACTGAAAATAAATGAAAAGGCACATGACCATTACAAACAACAGCACATGACATGAACTGAAAACCAAACAAATGACAACAGCATGCAGCATCTTTCCCAGTGTGACAATAATGACCTAGCGATACTGTGTTCAACACAAGCCTGATTGTATAATTAGCTATCTACAAACACTACAATAGCACAACTGACATTTGGCATTTAGTAAGCTAAAGCTCCTCTGTGTGTTTTATCTCAGCTTTGATGTGTTGAGTATTCAGAGCTGTGTGCAAAACTGATCTCTGACACAGCAAGAAGCACCCCTCAGCTACAACTGTCACATCAACCCCCACACACACACACATACACAAACATTCACATACACACACACACACACACACACACACACACACACACACACACACACACACACACAAATCCCCCCACAGGTCCATATTGCCATCACAGCGAGGAAAAGGTCAGAAGTGACAGGTGGACGAAGACAGGCCTTGTTTGCCATCCAGAATGTGTTGTTGTTCTCTGTATGTGTGTGTGTATGTGTGTGTGTGTGTGTGTGTGTACCTGAGATCTCCTCTAGGCACTGTTTGGCTGTTTTGTTATAGGCGAGCTCTTTAGTAGGACTAAGAGAAGAATCAGGAACAACCACTGCAGTACAGTCATTCTCCGAGCACGTCCTGAGATAGAGACAGACAGAGAGAGACAGAGAGAAAGAGAAGAATTTACTATTAAATACCAGAACTTACTATCAAACAACAACATTCTCCATCAAACACCAACATTCACCATAAAACACCAATACTGAACATCAAACAACATTCACCATCACACACCAACATTCACCATCAAATACTAACATTCACCATCAAACACCAACATTCACCATTAAACACAACGTTCTCCATCACACACCAACATTCTCCATCACACACCAACATTCACCATCACACACTAACATTCACCATCAAACACCAACATTCACCATAAAACACCAACATTCTCCATCAAACACCAACATTCACCATCAAACACCAACATTCTCCATCAAACACCAATGTTGACCATCAAATACTAACATTCTCCATCAAACACCAACATTCTCCATCAAACACCAATGTTCTCCATCAAACACCAACATTCACCATCAAATACTA
>JAKKZJ010000018.1:746016-761635 GCA_033441845.1 Pangasius mekongensis | reverse complement strand
GGTCTACAAGCTCCTCCTGTTACCATACCGAGGCCTCCAAGATCCTCCTCCTGCCATCCTGAAGTCTACAAGCTCCTCCTCCTGCCATCCTGAGAACTACAAGCTCCTCCTCCTGCCATCCTGAGGTCTACAAGCTCCTCCTGTTACCATACCGAGGCCTCCAAGATCCTCCTCCTGCCATCCTGAAGTCTACAAGCTCCTTCTCCTGCCATCCTGAGGTCTACAAGCTCCTCTTCCTACAATCTTGTGGCTTCCAAGCTCCTCCTCCTGCCATCCTGAAGTCTACAAGCTCCTCCTCCTGCCACCCCGAGGCCTCCAAGCTCCTCCTCCTACCATTTTGTGGCTTCCAAGCTCCTCCTCCTGCCATCCTATCTATCTGCTTCTATTTTTACTCATTACATTTATGACCTTCGACCCCTCTTTGCGTGTTACACAATACATCGGTAATATCGTGCACAGTGATATAAAGTTAAAATATTGTGATGTTCAATGACGATAAAGATTCAGACTCACCATCTGAGAGTGACTCCGGGGGCAGTCTGTAATGTCCTCCACCTTCTCATTCGCTGCAGGGGGAAAAGCAGAACTCAGTCAGAGCTTTAACACACACACACACACACACACACACAAACCACGCCCTCACTGTCTCTGCGCCATGAGAGAGCCAAAACTGAAACCAGACCGTGTGTGTGTGTGTGTGTGTGAGTGAGTGAGTATATATACTGACTCTCGTCCGGCTGTTACTTCATCAGCTGTTGGCTGAAAGTTTCTGAGCTGCCAGAGCCAAGGGCAAAGCTAAAGTTTCAGAACCGCCCACGAGAGGGAAAACACACACACACTGGGCTTGTTTAAGGAAACATATGGGACACACATGCTTTACTAGAGATGAGAGACTGTGTGTGAGTAAATATTGCAGCTGAGTGTGTATGGTGGACTGAAATGATGTGGCGATGTGAATTATACCTGATTTTTTCAGACATTTATAATACTGTGATATTAATATTTAAAACACACCTAGCTAACTCTCTGATCTCTGATCCGTTACCAAATGATTCATTTAACCATTAAATTCCAATATTCTTTGCTTTGAATACTCAAGTCCACACTGAGGACCGATTATGGGCTCGTTTGGGGGCGGGGCTTGTAATTATAGTTTTGCTTTTACGTAGAAGAATTCCTTCTGAATTGTGGCTTAAGTACACAATTCCAAACGTCCATGCAGGTTTGGAAAAACGGTCAGGTCTCTTCATCTGTTCGTACCGTCTTATTACTCAATCGCTAAAAGTTTCGGGAACTGATACTGATATTTAAGTGATGTTAACAATATACAGTACGTGTAATGTTAGCTAAATAGAACACACACTGATAGAGGAGGATGAAGGCTATCATGTACTTCTTCTGAGACACGTAAAGCCAACCAACCACATCTTTTCAAACTGCTGCTCATGCTGCACCACCAGGCAGCGTAACACATTTGGAGGAAAAAGCTATCCGCCCTCTTCCACATACATGAGCTGACAGACGCCTGTGATTGGCTAGTGTCTCTGTGACTGACATGGGCAAGAGAGTGTAGGCTCGCTTTTAGAGGGTTTTGCTCATGGATGGCTACGGAATCGTTTAGGATTCGAACTCCAGATCTCCTGACAACAGGGCGAACGCTTTTCATCTCTCCATCTTTTCATTGTGGTGAAAAGAAGCCTGCTCTTGATGTTTGTGTCTTACCGATGATCTGTATGATATGCGCTAGCAGAACTCCATCAGGAATGTCTTGTGTTAAATCCTTTATCAGTCGAGGACAGCCGGCTTTGCTCAGATAGTGATTTGCCCAGTCAGTGTAAATCTGCAAAACACAGACAACAGTCACATTAACGTAATGATCCGGTGGTCCATGCTAATGCTAACATCAGTCAGTCTGGAAAACAGACAGAGAATAATAAGTAGACATTTCACTCCTTTCAGCAGAATGCTGGAGATTAACTCTACATGTTTCACAGACAGACATTTGAGGACACAAGTCTATCGTGTCTATAAGTCTGTAAGTGTCTGTCGACTCCGCTGGAAGTTTTCATGCGGCATTCCTCAGGGTTTCACTCTCGTCCCACTTAAACAAATACCTTTTAGCAATCTGAAAGATTTCTGACGTCTTTGTGATGAAGGGATTCATCCTAACTGAAAAAGGAAATTGTGTTTTTTTATTAGCTGGGGCTTTAGTGTGCCACCTGTTACATGTACAACCAGTGATATGGAACTTGCTAGCTAAAAGGATTTAAATGTTGTGTGTGTGTGTGTGTGTGCGCCATGGCTAAATCTGTGCTACTTTACGCACAACTTCCTGGTTTTGTATCACAGTTGGATTGCAGTGTGGGTCTTTGAGATTAATTTTAGGATTAACTCATTTGAGCCTGACATCCTGACCTGCTTCGTTAAGTTCACATGGAAAGTTAAACTGCCTGAAACCCAGTGAACATTCTTCTGGGAAAAACCAAACATGTATTTAAAAGAAAAGACATTTTTTTCCAAGATGCAGACACTCGTAAATGCTAATTCAGCGTGCTCTTTATAACCAGGCTGTGATGGCCGTTCCTCAAAAACAAAAATCCTCATAAAACCATAACGACTCAATTTAAGATCAGTCACATCCAATTAAAACCATTTCACTCAGAAACACTCGTCCGCCTCTGAAACGCTCCTTTCTGTTGTGGTTGAAGTCCATGATGAGCAGCTGCTACAAGAGCGCACTGAAGAACTCGTTAGTCATCGTCTTTCTCAAACATGACGCTAACAGGCTCTGACTCAAATCGAGCAGTATGAACTACACTCTTCCACTCTACGCCATGGAAATGCCCAGTGGGTATGACAGATCAGCGCGTGGTACCTCAGGAATCTCAACAGCCTCCGCAGGAGCAACCACCCAAATTTAAATTCAATCTAGCGGCATTATCGCTTTGGTGTGGCTGCCTCTGATGGCCCCGCCCCTTCTGATAGCTAAAGTAGTAAAAACTCAGAAAACTGGAAAAAAATCATACAGTACGTTTCTGATATAGTCTTTCCACAAACTGCATGTCTAATGTCCCTCACAGGAAGTGTGGAGTGTTTCCACATGGTCGGCATTTCCACGGTTCTGCTACGCATTTCTGCTGACTGCGACTGGTGTCTCCACCAGTGACAGCTGTCATCTGTCTTTCCTACAAACACAAGACGGAATTGTGAGCTCTTACAGGTAGCAATGCCAGTGCAACTTCCTGTGATGTACAGTGATGACGTACAGACAGACGGCTGAGGAGACGAGGATTTCCCTCCTTTTTTCTGTCGATTTCTGATGGATTTTTCATGCGACATTCCTCAGGGTCACATTGTACGCCTACTTAAACAAACGCTTTTTGGCCATTTTAAAGATTTCTGACGTCTTTGTGATGAAGGGATTCATTCTAACTGAAAAAAAAGGAAATTGTGTTTTTCTTTAGCAGGGGTCTTTAGATGGCTCCGCCCCTTCTACTATATAAAACAGGCTACAACCAGTGAATGCAAAAAAAAAAAGTGTCCAATGTTTAAGACACCGCAGCGCAAAACACAGATTTCTCAAAAGATAGTAAGGTTTTAGCTTCACTCTTGTTGGCACTACTTCCTGAGTGAATAGCAACATTTTGACTCGTTGCCACTGTAGGTGATGGATTGATGTACTCGCCAAAAACACTTTTTGTGGAGATATGTCAGACTCTGTTCATAACACCGCCACAGGACCAAAGCCTTGGAGTTAGAATTGGTGCTAGAGCTGTTGCTAATTGACTTTGGTTTCCATGGCTACATAGCCATACCCTACATACGTCATCGTGTAAAGTCACTATTATCACAGCTGATGGAGCGTAAACCTGACATCTGCTGCTGCGCACTTCTAAGTGAGCGTGAATTTAAAAGGGAGCCTACAGAGGTGACTCCTATCCTGATCCTGACTGGGTTAGCGCACTCTCCGGTGTGTTATCCTCCTCACAGAACACACTCACACTGCTGAAGAGTTATGGATCCCGGCAGAGGGAAAGTGCACTTCTCTACGCAGCATGTTAATGAGAGCGCCAATAAAAACAGATTGAAGTCACCACAAAAGTGCCTGCCATCTGAGAGCCGTTTTAACGTCCACAGAGACAACAAACCGAAACGAGAGGTTTCTGTTCAGCTGCCAGGAAAATATCAACTGCTTTTCACAGCCAAGGAAACAAACAATGGATAAAAGCTAAAGAGAAAGCGGCCAATACCACAACGCCACATGATTACCAGCCATTATACTCAATTAAAGTGTGTGTGTGTGTGTGTGTACATACTACATCTTGTTCTATGTGTGTGTATGACGAATAGATGAATCTGCAAGAAATAAACATGACAGCAGAGGAAAATGGATTGTGTAGCATTCTCTCGAGCTCGACTGTGAGAACAGTGTAGCTGAAGCGATTTCTCTGAAAGTCAAAAACCCACCTAGCTTTAATTACCATGCAGACTAGACAGTCTGGTGACTAGCATGCTAACCTATCACCGCTAGATCCATCAGGGGCGTAGTGATTAGCGCTCAGAGAAGAGGAAATTAAATGGGATATTAAAAGATTTTTTTGGAATTAAAGTTGCAATAAACACTGATTAGCCTTCACACTAACACCAACATACACGTGAAACGACGCTTACCACGTGAACTTCCTGTAACGACGAACATCTGGGGAAGGAAGTGCTATAAAATCTCTTCAGACTTGTTGAGTTATTTTTTATGTAGTTTGACAAAATCAAGTTGTTGCATGATTTCTAAAAGAGATATGGCTTAAAAATAATTGATATTTGTTCTGTATTAATTAATCACCTGAGTCACGGTGCATTGAATAAGGAGTTTCAGCCCAATCACAGATTATAGGATTTGGACTCACAAGTCACAAGTTATAAGCTGTGTGAGATGTCTGATCTGAGTCACGAGTCATAAGCTTTGAAGTCTGAGTCAAATTATGAGTCATTGGCTTTAAAGCTGAATTTGAGTTGTGAGTCAAAAGGTTTGGGCTTGAAGTCTGAGTCAAGTGGACCAAAGCTTTGAGGTCTGAGTAAATTTATGCTTTGAAGCTTCAGTCAAATCACAAGTAAAAGTGAGATTTGAATTTTCTGAGTCATAAACTTTGAAGTCAATCATGAGTGATAATATTTGAAGACTGAGTCAAATTATGAGTCATTACCTGTAAAGCACAAGTTGAGTTGCAAGTCAGATCAGGAGTCAGGTAAGTCAGAGTCGACTCTCTGGGAGTTATAAATCAGTTATAAGCCTGAATCAATTCAAGATCAGAAGCTTTAAACTCTGAAGGGATAAGATGGGAAGCCTGAGTCAAATAAGGAGTCATAAATCAGTTATAAGCCTGAATCAAATCATGAGTCAAAGCTCTGAAGTCTGACTCATGAGTTATAAGCGCTGAATCCCGAGTCATTTCATGTAAACACTGAAATCTGAGTCGACTCGGGAGTCATAACCTTTAATGTCCGAGTTAAATAGTGAGTCCAGTGAATCCCTGGATCCACTGCATTAATAAGTTAAAACATGATCTTTTTACTCTGTCTGTGAGATCAATGATGATTACAGGCAGAGAAACACATCACAACGTTACAAACGACACACTGACAAGAAATGTTACAGTCAGAACATTAAATAAACATTACAGTTGTGTTGCTAAGCAGGTAATTTATGATGCGTCACTCTTTTCTCCAGCATATACTCGTCTTTTCAGGCTGAAGCTCTGAGAGCTATGAGTATACACACACACTCACACACACACACACATACACACACACTGTCCTAATGAGCAAATTCTTGCCTGGCAGATGCATCGCAGTAGCCATGCCACCCTCGATATTTAAAGCATTAACACACACACGCACACATACACACGCACACACACACACACACACACCACCCAAACCCCCAGCGTATGTTTCTAAACCCCTTCAGCAGTTAGCATCACTATTTCTGTTCTCGCAGGTCCATTTAACTCAGTGTTTCTGTGTGTGTGTACCTGTCAGGAGTGTGTGAGCTCTCATATTGTCCGTCGTCTACCTCCTGCCGATAAACCAGCTGAGTGTGTGTGTGTGTGTGTGTGTGTGTGTGTGATAGAGAGAGAGAGAAAAAGAGTTGCAGACTCTGCAGGTACTGACTGTAGTTATAACACACCACCAGCAGGGGGAAACACACATCACATTTTCAACTTGAATGGGACAAATAGTGTGTGTGTGTGTGTGTGTGTGTGTGTGTGTGTGTGTTAGTTACTACATTCTAATTACATCATCAATCAGCACAATCCAGAAATCAGTTCTTCCAGAAAACAAGCTCACAAACATTTCACACAAACATTCAGAATGAGCTTGAGCTAATAAGGAGATTGGTTTCTGTCCAGCAGCGTTTCGTTTACGTTTCTCCGTCACCACTACCGTATCTGTAGCTGTCCCGGGAGTTTGCTGTCCTCCTACTCAGAGGATTTTACATGAGTGTCGCAGCGGCGCTCACATTCTGAGATTTTAATCAGAAATTTCTCACACTGACACAACTTCGTCATCAGCTGTGGAAAAAAATTCAACAATCTCAACTCACGAGCAACAGAATGACACGCGGCAGCAAAACCAGGTCGAGAGTCGTATAACGTGAACTTATTGTCCTGTTTTTGGTAGCCATTGTACTGTCTTGCGCTGTTTACACATGTTACACGTGCAGTTTATGTAACAAATGTGTAGTCTCTTGTAGTGCTGTGTTGTTTTATGGAGCACCTTGGTCCTGGAGGAGCGTTGTTTCGTTTGACTGTGTACTAACAAGCTGTGTATGGTTGACGTGACGTGACTTGACCCAGCTTCAGACTCATCACTACAACACTACAAAGCTTGCACACTGGAAACGTTTTCCGTAAGACAAGTCCGAGTCTACAAAAAAAGAGCGTCGTAGAAATCAGGAAATTCTGCGTCTTGTGCTTTGGGATGCATGAATCTGTGAGCTGTGTTAGTCTGAGAAGCACAGCACTTAAAAAAAAGACAACAATTAACACAATGTTAGGAGCCTAAACACTGCATCTGTCTCAGTTTAATTAATCAATGATTTGAATAATAAAGCTAGACGGAGCAGAAGCTGGGATTAGCCTGAGACATGACTCTGACTCGAGGGAGAGAAGTTCTCGCAGTGTGTCATGTTCCTGTCTGTCAGACGTCACTCTGTGACAGCAGACACAAGACGGCATTGTGAGCTCTGACAGGAAGTGAGGTTAGAGACTTCCTGTGGGAGCAGCAAGATTTAGCTGGTTCTTTTCCACACTCAGACACACACACTCGCTGTTTTTCTCTCTGGGTTTGACATTATCACAGCTGATGGAGCATAAATCTGACATTTACAGCTTCACACTTTGCAAGTAAGCGTGAATTTATAAAGAGACGCAGGAGTGTGTCGCTGAAATACACACTGTTAATTGCGTTCTGATTTGAAGAACTAGTGTGAGGAAGTCTGGAATGATCTAGAACATTACTTTAGGGTTCAGTAATGCTGATTCATTTGGGGATCAGTGACAAGTTGCTGTGCGATAAGAGAACAGAAGATAAAACAGAATAGAAGAAAGTCTTTATTTGTCACACATACACTACAGCACAGTGAATTCTTTTCTTCACAAATCCCAGCTTGTTAGGAAGCAGAGGTCAGAGCGCAGGGTCAGCCATGAAACAGCGCCCCTGGATCAGAGAGGGTTAGGGGCCTTGCTCAGGGGCCCAACAGTGGCAGCTTGGTGGTGCTGGGGATTAAACCCACAACCTTCTGATGAGTATCAGTGATGTGCGATTGTTCGCAGATTGTCCGATATCTTCAAGCCTGTTCGATTTTCTCAGAGATAAACCTTTTGGCGTGAGCAGCTCTGCATACAGCAAGAACAGTGCTGAGAAACAACCAATCAGAGTCAGAGAGGAAATCGAATTCATCTCCTGTTCATGGAAATGAGTCGATGCAACAATCAGAAATCGATTATTATCGAAAAAGGAAAGACAAATGGGGTGTAAGAATAATTAATTTTTTTTCAACTGTTATGTAAATAATTGAACAGGCCAGCAATGTGATTCCACTCTAACACTGACACATTTAAAATAGCATCATATTGTATCGTATCACATGGTATTGGATCGTATTGTTTTGTATCATATCATATCATATCATATCATATCATATCGTATCGTATCGTATCATATCATCTTGTATCATATTGCATCATATTACATAATATTGTATAGTATCATATTGTAATGTATCGTATTGAATCATGTCATACTGTATCACATCGTATTGTATCATATCATTTGGTATCTTATAGTATTGCATAGTATCGTATCGTATCAAATTGTATTGTATCATATCGTATCATATATTGTGGTATCGTATTGTATATTATCATACTGTAATGTATCGCATCGTGTTTTATCTTATATTAAAGTATGATATCGTATTGTATCATAACGTATAGTATCGTATCATGGCAGATTCAGTATTGTCAAATAATGAATTGTTGCCTTATGAACTGTACATTGTATTGTGTGGTTTATGCTGCTATTGTGTATTGTTCACTCAGCATAAATAGTACAAAGAACATCTTCCTAATGCTACAGAAATACGAACACCACATGAAGAAATGTGTCCATTGCTGTATTTCCTTACATTATGTTTGTAACATTCAGAAAGTAAATCCCTTGTTAAAGAGCAGATGTTATACATATGAGACAATCCTACTGTACCCTGTGACTTGTAGCTTTGAGCTGCTGCTGTGATCATAAAGACTGACCTGTTGCTCATTGCAGGACTCTTACTCACACTCTGAATGCCCTGTAGAACATCCTGTACACACACCCAGCACTGCTCGTCTTTACTCTTCTACACCTGTATACTGGAATGATTTATAAACGCACTATCCAGTGTCACCCAGACGAGGATGGGTTCCCTTTTGAGTTACAGCTTCTTCAGGAAGTTTTCTTCTCTTCACTCTGGATCGCCCATTAGGGATCTATATCCAGATTTCTGTAAAGCCGCTTCATGACCATGTTTATTAATCTGTCAGTATTGAGTCTGTTCTTTCTGTTTAAACCAGTGGTACGGCTCCTTTATGCTTGTAAAAATAAGGGAAAAACAATTAGAGTTTCAAATATTGAGTTAGATTCTCCAAGCTGGTGAATTTACAGCATTTATTCATGTCCATGTGCGTCACAGTCGCATGTTAATATTTAGAACAGTGGCATAATGTGGAAAACTGCATGTCTGTTTGATAATTGATTAAATAAAAAGAGTTCTTGGCGAAGCACTTGGCATTTTGTTTCCATATGGAGGTTAATGGCAGGTTTTTATGTGTGGGTGTGTGTGTGTGTGTGTCTATGTGTGTGTGTGTGTGTGTCTATGTGTGTGTAATGGTGGGTTATTATGTGTGTACTGCACATTCAATAAACATCCGATGTCGCTGTAACACAGAATATGATTTATTTTACAAGCCGAATTAATCACACACTGCAGTCACCAATAAAGTTAATTGAGTTTGTTTGAAGGTTGAACGTGCATCACAGTCCCGGGCTGTTAGTCTTCCATTTTCTCAACAAACACACACACACACACACACACACACACACACACACACAGCCTGATGCTTTACAGCTGCATCACAGATTAATTAAACAGTCCTGCCTGCAAATCCCTCAGGAAGCAAAAACCTGTAAAAATCAATGGAGGATGATGAAGTGTGTTAAATCCCAGAGCAACACCATGTCGGCGTTCTTCAACACACACAGATACAGCAATCCTGTTGGTCAAACACCAACAGAAACAACGGTCTTCAATACACACACACAGCAATAGTCTGCATCAAACACCAACATTAACCATGGAACACCATCACTTTGAACAAAACTTCAAGATTCTTTATTAAACACCAACAAGCAACAAGTTCTCTTCATCAAACCCGGACCTTATCACTAAAATACCAGCAAGATTCTTTATCAAACACCTTCATTCACCATCAAACACCAACAATCACCAACATCAAACACCTGCAAACACCATCATCAAACGCCTGCAATCACCATCATCAACCACCCACAATCACCATCATCAAACACTCGCAATCACCAACATCACACACCCGCAATCACCATCAAACACCCACAATCACCATCATGAAACACCCGCAATCACCATCATGAAACACCCGCAATCACCATCATGAAACACCCGCAATCACCATAACCATCAAACACCTGCAATCACCATCAAACACCTGCAATCACCGTCAAACACCCAAAATCACCATCAAATACCAACAATCACCATCAAACACCATTTTCCATTAAACATCAAAATACTGGTGTTATCAATAAAAGACCACCAAGATCCACTGTCAAACACCACCATTCTTCATTAAACACTAAAACAACAAACACCAACATTCACAAACATTAATAAACACTCTCCATAAAACATCAACACCACGATTCTTTATCAAATGCTAACATTCTCCATTAAACTCAATAAAACACTGAAACTGTCAAATACCAACACTCTATATTCAGCATTAGACCAACATCCAATAAGGATCACGAAAGCTCTAACATTTAAACAAACACCTTTAACATTCAATGACCAACACTGAACAACCTATCCAACACCAAAAAGCTTTATCAAACACCAGTATTCTGTATTAAACCCCAACACTCACCAACATGTGATCTTTGTATATCTCCAGAATGTTCTCTCATGTTTGCTTATCAGTTCTTTTACTGAACACTGATGGTGAATGTTGGTGTTTGATGGTGAATGTTGTTGTTTGATGGTGAATGATAGTGTTCGATGATGAATGTCAGTCTTTGATAGTGAATGTCGGTGTTTGATGGTGAATGTCAGTGTTTGATGGTGAATGTCAGTGTTTGATGGTGATTATTGGTGTTTGATGGTGAATGTCAGTGTTTGATGGTGAATGTCAGTGTTTGATGGTGATTATTGGTGTTTGATGGTGAATGATAGTGTTCGATGATGAATGTCAGTGTTTGATGGTGATTATTGGTGTTTGATGGTGAATGATAGTGTTCGATGATGAATGTCAGTCTCTGATGGTGAATGTTGGTGTTTGATGGTGATTATTGGTGTTTGATGGTGAATGATAGTGTTCGATGATGAATGTCAGTCTTTGATGGTGAATGTCAGTGTTAGATGGTGATTATTGGTGTTTGATGGTGAATGATAGTGTTCGATGATGAATGTCAGTCTTTGATGGTGAATGTTGGTGTTTGATGATGAATGTCAGTGTTTGATGGTGAATGTCGGGGTTCGTCGTTATTTAATGGTGTTTGTTGGTGTTTGATGCAGTTCTATCATGTGATTTGAGTCATGGAGAAAGACAGCCCCCCCCCCCCCCCCACATGACATAAAAAAACATCTGGAAGCCATTTTTACGGCCGGCTTGCTCTGGTTTTTAAATGCATGTCACATTTTAAAGCCATTTTCCCTCACTCGCTCCCTTCCATCCCGTGAAACTGTCATTATCTTGTCCGAAGCCTTGATTCCACTTAATCCTCCCATAATAACCCACTGCAGTCACCCATAAACCAAAGAAAAAAAAGAAAAAAAACATCTACAAACATCGCAAAAAATCGAGACCTACAATCTCAGATATCCGCTGGATTGGAAAATACCTCTGAAAGTGGAAAATAAGAATCCCGGTTTAGGATGGCGAACTAAACAGAAACACTATTACACACACACATAGGCCAGTAAATTAAATGTCTCAGTCCACAAAAAAGCTCCCTTTGCCTTAGAAAACAACTGAGCAGTGTGTTAAACTCCCATTTGAACCAAAAAGAAATCAATATTCAGGACATTCTCAAGAGATTAAAAGCAAAAGTGTTTTCAAATGAATAAATCTAAATGTTTTCTCAAAAGAGCGGAATTCTGCCAAGTGAGCATTTTCTCTGGAAGCTGCTATGAAGAACATTCATCACAGGATCACTATTGTAGCAGTCCAGTGATTATAGCATATGCTTTTTGTGATGCCGTCCATATCTGGCGTCCATTTCCTGAGAGACAGCCGCGGTTAGTTAGCGTGTAAACATACACACGCAGAAACACACAGTATCCAAACACACAGCGAGGGTGAGGCGAGTCGCACAGCACTTCCCTAAACCACCACTTTACACTGTTATAGCTGTGTGTCCAAATATGCTCTGACACTCGAGAGGAAAATTAGAGGCAGCATTCAGCCCCAAAAAGGATAAAATAAGGCTAATGTGGCCACTTTACTGTTCTGATGCTAGTCACAGATGGCAGTACTGAAATAAAACACTCTGTGTGTGTTGTTGTTAGAGGAAAATAATCCATGCTGGAGTGGAGTGATGAAGTGGAATTATTGTTACAGTACCAAAGTGATTCTTTTCCTATAACAGCGTGTCCCTAAGTGTTTTATCCCCTTATACCACAGCAATTTGTCAACAAGTGTTATACAATCGTTAGAATTTATTTCATGTTGACACATCAGGCTTTTATTTAATCTGTTTATAGTTACATTTATTGTCCAAGTTAGTTCACTTATGTTGTAGAAGCTGTAAACAGTCATTCCCTCACCAGCCCCTGTTTTTTTCTCTCTCTTAAAGTTTATGAGATTAAAAAAACGCAGCTTGTGATTTTACCAAGAAATCGCAAAGAAGCGTAAACTCCTCTGTCCTGAAGAGGTCGGAAAACTTAAAGTTACAGCTTTACCTCTGACTGTTACAAAGCGCTGACACTGGAGACTCCTTCCATAAATGTTACATAAACATCTCCTTACAGAAAACTTCACTGCATCAACGATTTTTTAAAATCTGTTTATATGGAGCGTTCACTGTACACGTCCCTGTGAATGAGCTGTTGCTATAGAAACGATAACGTATTAGAACGAGTAAATTAATATAAACCGGCTGCTCCGAGCTGTCAGCAAAAAGCTTATTTGGTGCATCGCTACAAATCTTTTATTCATTTTGAATAAAATGTAATATTAATAAATACAATGTTTCTAACTTTCATTTCATAGAAAATTCAGTGAATCACATGAGAAAAGCGTCAGC
Organism: Pangasius mekongensis; assembly: GCA_033441845.1. Taxonomy (NCBI): domain Eukaryota; kingdom Metazoa; phylum Chordata; class Actinopteri; order Siluriformes; family Pangasiidae; genus Pangasius; species Pangasius mekongensis. Next base: position 748,534 of record JAKKZJ010000018.1, on the reverse strand, counting down.
GCCCTAAAGTCAGTGCTTTTCATTACTTCAATTTGGAGTGACTCTATGAATGGATTTTGTGGGCGTGTCCCACTTCGACATGCCCTGCGTAGGGTTCATCACTTCAGAGAAGACAGCATCACTACACAGGTTTCCATCTGAGGAATTTCATGAGAATACAAAAGACTTGTAATATTGTAAAATCAACAAAACTTTTTGGGGCGTTTAAATTTAAACGTTTCAATTTTAAATTAAAGATAGAATAAACTGAAATAAAAAGAAAAAACTGCAATAAATAGAATGAATGAAACAGAATTAAAGTGGGCTTAGCATAGAACCCTGAGGATCATCACTATTATTATTAATTTATTACTGTTTTATTGGAAAAGGAACCTTCGCTCCTAGTTACGCGAGCTGAGACCTTTCCGTGCCTCTGAGTGACACGTTACTCCAGGGCCTTTGTGCTGCTCTGTAATTAGCATGCTGCTAGCCGAACCTGTAGGAGTCACTTCTGCCAAGAAATCACCCAACCCAAAAAAAGTACACAGCTAACCAGCAATTTGTGTCACACACACACACACACACACACAATTTCGAAACAGAGTGAAAGAGAAAAAGCAATACTCGATGAAATCTAACAAATGATACAAACGCAAAATGTCAGTACTGATAAATAAGTAGATAGATATCACTTTAGCATTGCAGTTAGCGATCTGTTGTCGGTAATTAGTCACGGTTTCTGCTAGAATACAATTAAGCTAATGTTTGGTGCGCGCACACACACACACACACACACACACACATACACACAGGTTCTGAGCTCAGTGACATTTAATAAGACTGAAATATAAACCCCTCCGTAGTGATGCATCATTACTTCACTTCTGTCTCGGCTTTTATCCAATTTTTTTTTCTGGCACAAAATCGAGACACAGTGAATAAATTTGGCCCGTGTCCCTATTCCAATTTTACATCCAAGTGTTCTTATGAGAATAGCGGGCCACTTCAAGGCTCTGTCCCAAACAGTAGAAAAAAAAACAGAATCCTTTATTAAAGAGACTTCTGGATGTGTAGATGATTCCTTGTTGATTCTCTTCTGATTCCTTTGAAGTGTCGACTCAGAGTATTTGAATCAGAACTGATTATTTAATATAGAGTTTAAATTTATCATTATAGTTTTAAATAGTTCTATTACATTTACCCTGAACACACACACACCCACACACACCCACACACACCCCCACACACACACACACTTCACCTTTTTCATTATGCATCTGATTCCTTTCTGATTCCTTTGAAGAGTCGACTCACGTGATTTGAATCAGAGCTGAGTCACTGAGTGGGTTAACACTTTCATGTAAAAGTGTTTCAGAGCTCAGTACCACTGACACACACTAGAGGGAGATCTCACACACCACACACACCTCTATTACCTACATTCACATACACACACCCACACACACCCACACACCCACACACACACACAAAACAAATTACTATGCTTCTTGCTACAGCAACATTTTGTGCTTTATGTTTTAGGGCACTATGGGTGTGTGATTTGAGACGTAGACAATGAGTGTATGGGTATGTGTACGATTTTAAAGGTTCACTAGTTTGTAGTGACTCCTTGTTCCCTAAGTGTCCAGTATCCCTAGATATCAATGTCCCCCAGTTCAGCCACCTTGTTACATGTTTCCTCAAGATTCCTTGTTCCCTACTTGTTATTGTCTCCTGTTATCCTTGTTTCTTTTTGTTAGTGTTCCGTAGTTCCTTAGTTTCTTGCCCTTTAATTTCCCTGTTTTGAGCTTCCATTCTTCCGTAAGATCGCTCGTTCCCTTGTTTCTAGCGACCCCTTGTTCTGTAAGTTTTCAGTGCATCTAGATATCCCCTAGTTTAAGAGTTCTCTACTTTCTACTGCCACTTAATTTAAAGTTTCCTCAACATTCCTCATTCCCTAGTTTTCATTATCCTCTATTATCCTTTTTTTATTTGTCATTGTCCCTTAGTTCCTATGTTTCTTTCCCTTTCATTTCCCTGTTTCTGAGTCACTACTTCCTTTGATTGCTTGCTCCCTAGTTACCAGTTTCCCTAGTTTGCAGTGATCCCTGGTTCCCTTAGTTTCCAGTATGCCTTGATGTCTGTATCCTCTAGTTTTCAGAAACCCAGTGTTGTCACATAGTTTCACGTGTCCACTATTTTCCTTGTTTCTAGTCTGATTTGTTCCTTACTTCCTTTGTTCCCTAGTTTCTTCTAGTGTTTTCTATTTTCCTTGTGTATTGTATGGTCCTATGTTCCCAGCATCTCTAGTTCCCAGTGTTCCACAGTCTCCATGTTCCCCAATGTCCGTAGTTCCTAATTATTAACAATGGACAATAGTACTATTTAGTATTTAGTATGATTATATGTGGTTTGGGATGGAGCCCATCACTGCTGCATGCTCTTTATTGACGTCAACTTGTCTGTTCTCTCTCTCTCTCTCTCTCTCTCTCACACACACACACACACACACACACACACACACACACACACACACACA
>JAKKZJ010000018.1:708200-731786 GCA_033441845.1 Pangasius mekongensis | reverse complement strand
TAAGCCGAAACCCTGATCTTAAACCCTAAACTCTACACCATAGCCATACCCATAACCCTAAATTCTAACCACTAAACATTAACCCTAAACTTTAACCCTATCCCTAACTCTGAATTTAAACCTGACATTAAACCCTTTCTTAAACTTATCCTTAATCTTAGCCTAAACTCTAACCCTTACATTAACTCCATCCCTAATGTAAATACTAATCTATAACATAAACTCTATTTCTGGCCCTGAATCCTCATCTTAACTTTAATTCTAAACCTTAACTATGAAGGCACACCTTAAACCCTGAACGCTAACCCCTAAACCATACATTCTATAACACAGATTACAACTAGCCACACACACACACACACACACACACACACACAGATATAGGGGTAATGTGCTTTGTAGTACTCACCCTTCTACTGCATGACAAATAGCTGCTGTCAACCTGAAGGAAATGAATAGCACACACACACACACACACACAGAGGTACCACCCACTTCAAGATTTTCACCCTTCTTGGTTTAACGTGTGTATTCCTCTCTCTCTCTCTCTCTCTCTAAGAATACATATATATATATATATATACACATATACATACATACGTGTGTGTGTGTGTGTGTGTGTGTGTGTGTGTGTGTGTGTGTGAGAAAGCGAGAAAAGCTCAAAAGGAATACATTTAGAGGTCTCCTCTGGAGCATGGTGCTCTCCCACCAAAAACAATATGCTTCTAATCCTGCAACACACGCACACGCACACACACACACACACACACACACACACACACACACACAATCCTCTGTAGTTTAATTAAATCAACTCTCTCCAGGTTACTATATTATTAAATCAGTTCAATATGGAGGAACTGAAGTTGGGTTAGCGGTTGATGCTAAATGTAATTATGGTGTATTATTAGTCATATGGAACTTCCCCTGATCAATTCACACACACACACATCTGAGGGAACTACATGGAAATGTTAGTTATCCTGAGCTTCTTCTTAGTAATTTACTAACACATCTGAGGAAAATGTTGACCTTCCTGATAGTTTTATCTGCTTTCCACAGTTACTGTAGCTCTACATTGTCCATATAAATGGCTACATGCTAACTAAATAAATCGTAATTACATTTATACAAAATCTTTTCTCAGTAATTTTCCAATACGTCTAAGATAAATGTGGATGTTCCTGATGGTTTTGTCATGTCTTGTTGTCACGTATTGTCACTGTGGCTTTGTATACCGCTCTTAATGGCTACATGCTAGCTCATTATATCATAACCTTACTGAGACCTTTCAAGGTTTTTCCCCTAATTTAACACCACGTCTGAGGAAAATGTTGATATTCTGGATAGCTTTGTCTTGCTTGTACTGTTCCTGTGCCTTTACACGGGCTGTATATAACATCTGTAACTTTATCTGGTACATGCTAGCTATCTAACGTGTAACTCCAGTCATATGGAGCCTTTAATTAGTCATTTACCAACACGTCTGAGGAAAATGTTGATGTTGCTGATATTTTTATTTAGTTTTTGCTATCACTATACCTACACAGTGTCCGTATATTACGCTTATTTTGTACATGCTAGCTATCTAAACTGTAAGTGCCTTCATATGGAGACATTTCTGAGTCTTTTAACAACAAGATCTGAGGGAAATGTTGATATTCTCTGTAGTTCTGTCCCATTTACACTGTTACTGTCTGTATGAAAGAGGTCATTTACAGCTAGCCAGCTAGCTAACAGGAGAGAATGAAAGCAGGCAGATCACACACACACACACACACACTTATACTTTGATGCAGTCAACTTCCTCTCTTATTGGAACAAAACCGCAGCAGCACATACAAACTTCCTGTGGTTTCTGTGCAACGACCGAAGACATGATAAGAGACAGACTGAGAGAGAGAGAGAGAGAGAGATAAAATGACAATGTGACAGAAAAAAAATGAGGAAAAGCAAAGAAACAGGAACTACAGTGAAGAAAGAGACAACGAGAAAAAGATTGAGAATGGAAAAGAGACAAAAAGGTTAACAAGTAAAAAAAGGTATGAAAGAGATACAGAAAGAGTGACAGAAAAAGACAGAAAACTGAAAGATAGAAAGAGAAAGGTCATGACAAAATAAAAAAAAAAACAATATTATAGATAAAACTAAAAGGTAGAGAAAAAGAATGAGAGACAGAAAAGCACCAACAAAGAGAAAAAGTAAAACAAAAATATAGCTGCAAGTGGCGATATGAGGGGTCCAAGCATTTTTATTCAGATTTATAGGCTTGAAAGACAGAAAGTAAGACAGGAGAGAATACAGGACAATGAAACACAATGAAAAAAGGAGAATAAGAATAAAAGAGTTTTTAAAAAATAAAGAACAAATGGAAAATGACTAGACTGAAATGGGATGTAAAATACAGAAGGAATGAAATCCAGTAAACACACTGATGAGCGAGCGCTGAATAAACTCGATTAGCTGAATATCGAACATCACGCTGAGGAAAATTAAAGAAAAAAAACAAGTTAGGAAAAACACTGACTCGGCGTTGAGAACGTTCTCTGTTTCAGACGAACACGAGCGAGTAAAGTGATTACTCAGAAATTATGAGTTTGAGTGCTTTCTGTTAAAGAAGACCTTTTTCTCTGTGTGTGTGTGTGTGTGTGTGTGAGAGAGAGAGAGAGAGAGAGAGAAATGAACAAAATACAACACAATATGAATTCTGAATATTTTTAAATTAAAAACCGTTTAAGTACTTTGATGGAATGTGAAGGCCATGCTTGAGAGAATCTCATCTGACCGAGAGTAACCTCTCTACACACACACACACACACACACACACACACACACACACACAGAGGAGAAACATCTGTGAGAGCCCAGCGTGACACGCATTAACAGTCAGAGCAGCTCTGAACAGAGGAGACATGGAGAGAAGAAAGAAAGGAGTGTGGACGGATGGAGAGAACAGGAAAAAGACGAGAGTAAAGAACAAGAGGAGGTCATTAATGTGTTTAATGTGAGTGCAGTTTCTCTTACTCAGATATTCACTGAGTCACTGTACATTCATCACACACACACACACACACACACACACACAAAAGGACAGGACAGAAGAACGGAAGAATCCTGTCATCCGTGAAATGGAACATTAGCACAGTTACTGCATGTATCTCTATTTCTGCTCTTTCCTTCACCATCCTCATCTCTCCATCTTTCCTTCCTCCTTTGCTCTCTGTCTCCTGCTGTGTGTCACAGATGTTTCTCCTCTGTGTATGTGTGTGTGTGTGTGTGTGTGTGTGTGTGTGTGTGTGGCTCGTGGTCACAGTTTTAATCAGTGCCAGGTCTACACACTGCGCCAGGTGCGTGCACTGAGAGAGGGAGACAGTGAAAGAGAGAGAGAGAGAGAGAGAGAGAGAGAGAGACAGTGACTTCTGTTTTTTTTAACCTCTTTAAGATTTCAATATTTGCATTAAGGCTTAATTTCTATTCTCCGTGTTATAACTAATGTGACACTGTCAGAGAGAGAGAGAGAGAGAGAGAGAGAGAGAGAATATCAGAGACAGTATCAGAGAGAGACCATGAAAGATAGACAGTATCACACACACACACACACACACACACACACACACAGAGAGAACAAGAACGAGAGAATATCAGAGACAGTGTCAGACAGAGACCACGAAAGAGAAATATAATAGGTGAAAAGAGAGTCAATATAAGACAGAGAGAGAGAAAGAGAGAGCGAGAGAGAGGGGGAGGGAATGAAGCAATGAACGAGTATGTGGAAGAGAAAGGGATGAATCCACTCATCCGTGAAATGGAAGATTACCACAGTTCTGAGAGAGAAAGTGAAAGAAGCGTCACACATGAGGAGGAAATAAGGTCAAAGGTTAAAACGCACACACATACACACACACACACACACACACACACCAAACCTCATATCCTCAAAGTCCCACAATGCCGTTGGGCATCATAACAGATCAAAGCTGTGACCGTTAATGACGGGTTTAAAACGACTAAAACTGTTTTTTTTCCCAACATCGAGCTAAAAGGCCTCGTCTCAGATGATCAAACTTAATTATAATTCTCTCTCTGATACGTCTTAATAAACGTCTGCGTTAAAACGTCTTCATTAATTAAAACGTCTTCCTTAAAACGTCTTCATTAATTAAAACGTCTTCCTTAAAACGTCTTCGTTAAAACATCTTCATTAAAACGCTAACGCTAACACACCTGTCCTACGTTCAAGGTGACATTTCAGCTTTCACCCACAGGCGTTAATGCGTTTTTTTTTTTCCCCAAGACCACCCATCACCACGGCACGTACACACTCTGCTGCAGTCACTACACACATCACACACACCCTGTGTGTGTTCTCCTGAAGCCCTGAGTGGTGTGTGTGTGTGTGTGTGTGTGTGTGTGTGTTTACATTCCTCCTGTTCGCTCGATCATACACACTTTACGTTTTTACATGGGCCGAGCGCTGAGCCCTGAGGGACTCCACTTTCTCCTACTGCTGAGAAAGATCTCTTATCTGCTGCAAAGTGTGTGTGTGTGTGTGTGTGTGTGTGTGTGTGTGTGTGTGTGTGGAGAGTAATTGCTCAAAAATATGGTGCTGAGAGAGCGATATTCAGTGTATTATCCGTTTAAATAAGGAATAAAAACTGTCAGAACTTGCTGTTACAGTGAAACGCTGAGTTACTGCTAGCAACACACAGTTGATTATTTTCCTCTAACAGCACACCGCCAAGTGTTTTATTCCCCCTACACCACAGCAACTTTTCAACAATTACAACTTTACTAAAGAACATCACTTTTATCTGTTACTTTTCATCAGTCGCAGTCGTTCCCTCTCTCTTTTTTCTCTCTTGATGTTAATATTACAAAAAACTCCTTACATAAATGTTAAATAAACATCTCCTAACAGAAAACTTCACCATAACAATGATTATACATGTTTATCTTTTTAATCTTTTTATTATTTGCGGAGCGTCCGCTGTACACATCCCTGTGATTGAGCTGTTACCATAGAAACAATAACATATTAGCTTTGTAGAAAATTAATCAGCACTTTTGGAACAAATCAGAATTCAACAGCAGTGTGGGGTAAGGTACAATAATTAATGGTTCTGGTTTGGTTTGAGAGTTATCTAGCTATTTTTTTTGCACATTTAACACAAATTTCCTCCGCATTTTCATTTAGCTGGAGAATAATCAGCTCAATTCATGAGATGTGAATCTGTATGAACACTAACGTTAAGGTTTCACGGGAGAACGAGGATCGTTTTAACACAGTGTTAATGCAGATGCTAAGCCGGTTTTCACTAGTGTGTAATTCCTCACTACAGGAAGGGTTGAGAAACAGAAGGGGTTAATGGTGTAAAGTAGCCGAAGCCGTGGTGGAGATGTGACAGAGCGTCTCTGTGTCAGATCATAACACTTTCTTTTACTGTAAACTATCCGAGCTCTCAGACGCAACTCAGCTGCCGCTACGTTAAGCGTTAACGCAGCTCATTTTTGCTCCATGTCCATAAACAGTAGCGCTGCGAGGACGGGAGCGCAGAGGAAGGATTTCATTGGTGAAGTGTTGCGGGGCGAGAGAGCAAGGTGGCGCGAGGTCAAGACGGAGAGACAGCAAGAGGGCGAGACAGAGAGACGGCAAGAGGCTGAGACGGTGAGACAGTGAGACGGCGAGACAGAGAGACGGAGAGACGGTGAGACAGTGAGACGGCGAGACAGAGAGACGGCGAGACAGAGAGACGGCGAGACAGCGAGACAGAGAGATGGAGAGACGGCCAGAGGGCGAGAGGGTGGGGAACTTAGTGCAAGCATTTCCAACAGGGGCCCGGGATTTCTAGCATAAAAAAGCAATTTGTCACGAAGACTAAGCGCCTGAGCAAATAATGTACTGAAGGAACGTAAACACAAATGGAGGATGATCCATTTCCTTCAAAAACGCAGTCCTGACTCGACAAAACACAAAGTTTATCACAAAGACTAATGTTCTGATCCCTGAGGAGCCGCAATTCTTTTAGTCGAATTTATCAGCATCAGCACAACCACACCGAGATTTTATAAACAAACAGCACTGTACGTAATGTACATATCAAGCTGAAAGTGCACTTCTCTGACACACAAATATCACTTTCCCTCCTGCACCTGACAAAACGAGCCGTTTCTCACCAGCAGAGCGAGCAGAGCAGCGAGCCCTGAGGAACTCCGCCCACTCCAACGCTTACACTCTCCCTCTGCTTTTCAATTCAACAATTCAAACCAGGTCCTTTTTAGCAATACACAAGGCCAAGCGCAGCTACAACACACACACAGTACACACACAATACACACACACACAACGCACACACACACACATTGCACACTATAGACACGCACCCAGTACACACAAAATCAATTAGTTTGATTGTCAGCAGTACAAATGGCTTCAATTTGTTGCTAATAGACAATTTAAGTGACCTAGATAACAGAAAACTTCCTCTGTGTGTATGTGGGTGTGTGTGTGTGTGGGTGTGTGTGTGTGTGGGTGTGTGTGTGTTTTCAAACACTAATCAGGGTGTGAATCTGCTGTCCTGGGTGCAAATGAAGGCAAACCTGTCCAAGCAAGCATGTACACACACACACACACACACACACACACACACACAAAAAAACTGCATTCACACACACACTCACACACACACACACCCACAAAAGAGTGATATCTGCACCTTCCTATGACCTTTAACTCACTTAGGACAGGTCTTCACTTGTCCATCTCTGTATTTGTGTGTGTGTGTGTGTGTGTGTGTGTGTGTGTGTGTGTGGGAAATCTTTTCTGTGGTTCCACTTTACACTCATTGTATTAGAGTTTGATAAATGACAAAAAGAAAACTCCTAGCTATAAACACTCGTTCCCTCACCAGCCCCTCTCTTCTCTCTCTCGAAGTTAATAAGACAAACAAAAACAAATCGCAGCTTGTTACATCACGTTACCGAGAAACCGCAAAGAAGCGTAAACTCCTCTGTCCTGAAGATGTGGGAAAACTTCAAGTTCCAGCTTCACCTCTGACTGTTACTAAGCGCTGACACTGGAGACTCCTTCCATCAATGTTACATAAACATCTCCTTACAGATCAACAATATGTCAACGAAGTCGCTATGCATGAGCTGTTACTATGGAAACCATAACGTATTAGAACGAGTGCATTAATATAAACCTGCGCTACTGTCAGAGCTGCTGTTATAGAGAATTAATCAACGCCTTCTGAGTTTGATTTCATCACTATGGAATATGACGCTACGTTCATGCGGGTGTTAATCGTATTTTCCACTTGTGAAGTCGTCATTATAAAAACTTTGTTACATAATGAACCAGCCTAATGCTTCTGAGATTAGCTAACCAGCTAGCCTGAGGTGCGTTGCTAACTAGCAAACTGTATTTTTCTAAAATAAATAACATTAATAATAAGTTCTTTTGATTTAATTACCATTTCATTAGTGCAGCCTTGACATAAAATAAAAATATTTAAAGCCAGAACACTCCAACTGTTCAGATTTTCTTTCCTTAGTTTTGCACTACAGATTTGATGCTAATGTTTCTGGAGGTTTATAGCCACCGGTTTAGCATCCACTGTTTGAGGCGAGTGTGTGTGATGAGACATGAGTGAGGAGTGTGTGAGGTCACTGACATCTTAGTTAATGATAACACACACTTCCACTCAGTGCTTTTCCCTGGGCCTGGGCCAAGTGCCTCCACTCACACACACACACACACACACACACACACACACACACACACTCCCAACTGTGCGGTCAGCTGGAAGCTGCCTTTGATGTTAGCACACACTTCCGAACAGGACTGAAGAGACACGTGGGATTTCAGTCACCTGTTCTAAATAAACCTCATCTTTAAAGTATCTCCTGAAATTCCTCCACGAGCCTGAAACGTGTTTCATTTCATAAAAATGAAAATGTTGTACACATTTATTTAAATTCACTTCATATAAACATCCATCCCTGATGTCTGGAGTGCAGTAAACAAGTACACACTGTGTGTGTGTGTGTGTGTGTGTGTGTGTGTGTGTGTGTGTGCAATAATTCACTAACCAGTGAACAAAATGAAAGATCATTGTCACTAAAAATCAGAAATCATGGAACATTAGAAACTAAGGGGTGGAGAAAAGATAGGGAGCATTGGGAATAAGGAAATTAAGGACACGGACATCTAGTGGTTTCTGGAAAGTAGGAAAATAAGGAAATAAGGGGACACTAGAACATAGGGTTCTTTAGAAACTAGTTAAGAAAGAAACTAGGGAAGGAAATTAGAGAAAAAAAAAACTAGGGAATATTAGAAACAAATAAAAACAAGGACACATGGGGATACTGAAAACTAGGGATTTCTGGAAAACTAGGGAACACTGGGAATTTATGGGAAACTATGGAACATTAAAAACAAGAACACTGAACGACTAGAGAATGAGGGGACATTAATAACTAGGAAACACTGTCCCCTCAGGAACGAAGTCCCCTTATTGTCTTATCGCTAGTCTTCCCTACTTTTCACATTCCCAAGGAAACACCGGAAACAAGGGAACACGTTTACAATGTGACACTGAAAAACTAGTGAATGACACCTTTAAGGAACAGAACAAGTAGACACTGGAAAGTAGGGAACATTAGAAACTAGGGAATGAGAAGAAACGGGTAGAGCAGCGATAAGGAAACGAGGGGAGAGAAAAATCTAGGGAAATTTAGAAAGTAGGAAAGAGACGCTACAGCTGTTATGGCAGAGCGACCAATCAGAGCGCTCGGGTCCATTATAACACGGATTTGGCGGGAAATTTCGAAAACATTCCTTCCACTTCCTTGACAACTCTCACACCCACCCACATACCAACACACACACATACACCCACACACACACACACACCAGACACGCAATGTAAACTCCCATCAAAGTGTGTGAGAATGCAATGTGTGATATGTGTTTGTGTGTGTTGTCAAAGACGTCTTATATCTTAATTTCCACATGCTAGTTCAAATCCACCTGCAGCCACACACACACACCCCCACACACACACACACACACACACACACACACCCACACACACACACACACACACACCCCCACACCATTGCTAAATTCCTGACTGACCTTACAGATCCTCTTCTCCTCGTCTTGACTGGTTCTTTCCTGTAGCTCCGATTTGACTGACAGCTGATAGGTTGCGGGTGTAGACTCCGGAGTGCTGACCTCTGACCTTTGACCTTTGTTAGGAATAGGTAAAGCTGTGTGAACCGGTCGGGAGGCGACAGCCGGCTGCCGCAGTTTAGACGCTACACCGACTACAGGCATGTTCGCTCAGAGACTGAGTGTGTGTGCATGTGTGTGTGTGTGTGTGTGGGTGTGTGTGTGGGTGTGCGTAGAGTCCGAGAATCTGACAGGAAAGGGCAAGAGACAGCACGAGAGAGAGGGAGAGAGAGAAAGAGAGAGAGAAAGAGAGAGAGAGAGAGACGTGCATTCTTCAGCTGCTCTCAGTAAACTGCACTGAGTCCTGCGCTGTGTCTCTGTTCACTCCCTACACTCCTCCTCCTCCCTCTCTCTCTCTCTCTCTCTCTCTCTGTCTCTCTCTCTCTCTCCTCCCTCTCTTCCCTCACTTTCTGCCAGAAACACTTGAGCAAGCGGCTCTCAGGGGCGTCGACCTGTCATTACTGAGAATAAAGAAAACACTGAGAGGGAGCGGATATTAAAATATCTCCAACTACAAAACACCAAGTCTGGGAAGTAGGAAATATTACAAACTAGGGAAGTTTGAAAACCGAAAGTACTTACGTACACCAGGGAAGGTAAAGAAGTGACAAGGGAAACTAGGAAAGCTTCTAAAATTAGGGAACACTTTAAACAAGGGAACTTTTAAAACTGGAGGGACACTAGGATACCTGAATTTAGGGGACAGAAAATAGGGAACACTAACTAGGGAACTAGGAGATATTTAAAAATGTTTAAAACTACAAAACAGGGATGCTGGAAACTACGAAAGATTCGAAACTACAAAGATATAATAAAAAAGATATAATAAGATAAGATATAAGAAGATAAGCTATAATAAGATATAATAAGATACAGTAAGATATAATAAGATAAGAAATCTTTATTGTCATTACACTTGCGTACAGTGGAATTTGATGTGACTCTCTCATAAAGCATAAAACTCAAATTTCCATATGTACATAAGAGAGAGCAGTAAAATTATAAATAGGTAAAGTGTGTGTGTGTTTGTGTGTGTGTTTTTGCATCCTTGTAGAATGAGTTGTAGAATCAATAAAATCAAGTCAGTGTTTGTGTTAATTCGATGCGCTCTGCTGTAAAGAAAACGTGTTGACGGTGTGAAGGATAATCTGACCTAGCGCTCATCTGCTACACTTACCGAGAAACTTTAACTCCATTCATCACTTTCTTCATAAAACTTTCAGCTCTCAATCCGGACCACAGGACGACCTTCTTCCAAACTGTGTCCTTATAAACGTTGTGTTTAACAGCTGATTTTAAAACTCCGTGGCCGTGAGATTCATCTAAACTGTTCAACACTGCCATCTTTGCGTTTTTTTCCTCCGTCATCCTCTCGACCCTGAGCCCAATTCCAGGATCATTTTTCAGCCGTTGCAGATTTTTAAACCTCTCACTTTTTCTCTCCGTGTGTTTGTCTCTGTCTCTCTCTTAACATTCCACAGACGCGTGTCACACTCCAACTGTCAAAACAGGCTCACTGTAAGAATACACTGAGTATGGACACACACACACACACACACACACACACACACACACAGCAAACACTGTGATGAAAGAACAAGTAAAAATCTGGAAATAGAAAAATATAGAGAAATAGAGAAAGATAAGGAAACAGGAAGTGTGTGTATGGGCAGATTCTCACACACTCAGCTGGAAGTGGAGAAACAGATCTCTCTTTAACACACACACACACACACACACACACACACACAGTCTGCCTCTGTCTGTGTCTCTGTCTCATCCATCATCTCCACCCAATGCATGGAAAGAGTTAGTTCACAAAAAAAAAAAAAGATAAAATAAAATGCAAGGGAAAAAAAAAACAGAATATTGAATATATATGATATATAATATGATAGAGAATAGAATATAAAATATTAATATAAAATCTGTTTTTTCTTAAACAGAATTCTAAAACTATTATAACATTATTGAGATTATTTCTGGACATTTTTCAAGCATTTTATTTTTTTTCACGGTAACGTGACAAGCTGTGCTTTTTTGTCTTATTAACTTGAAGGGAGAGGAAAGAACAGAGGCTGGTGAGTGAACGACTGTTTATAGCTGCTATAACGCAAGTGACAACAGGAATTTCTGTTAAATGTAACTATAATTAGATAAAAAGTATATGTCATTCTTTCAGAAATAAAAACCTGTAGTCACTGGCAAACTGCTGTGGTGTGAGAGGAATAAGACACTTAGTGACATGCTGTTATAGGAAAATAATCAACTTTGGAGTGGTAACTTTACCTCCGCTTCATTACACCGCCACGCCGCTGATTAAACAGCAACATACAAGTGTACAAAGATGGTTGTGTACAAGTTGCATCTGTAGCCTAGCAGTAAACCTCCCACCGTTACCTGATCTCAAAAATAAAGACAAGAAAAATGATCCATCTTGACAATGTTGGAATGAAATAAGCCCCGCCCCCAGGACCATCAGACATCGTGGATGTTGAGTTCTACTTTTAGGAAACAATTTCAAATGTCTCATTTTGGGCTGAAGAGAAGAGAAGAGAAGAGAAGAGAAGAGAGGAGAGGAGAGGAGAGGAGAAGAGAAGAGAAGAGAAGAGAAGAGAAGAGAGGAGAGGAGAGGAGAGGAGAGGAGAGGAGAGGAGAAGAGAGGAGAGGAGAGGAGAGGAGAGGAGAGGAGAGGAGAGGAGAAGAGAAGAGAAGAGAAGAAAGGAGAGGAGAGGAGAAGAGAAGAGAAGAGAAGAGAAGAGAAGAGAAGAGAAGAGAGGAGAAGAGGTTAAAGAGGAACACAGTCTGGCAGGGAGAGTTCTCAGAGGAACCGCCCCATCTGGTTCAGGTTAAGAAGAAAAGCGTGTTGAGCAACAGCGAGGATTCCCACTGCATGGACGTGTCCCAAATCCACAATGTGCACTCAGATCACAAGCACGCTTCACAGAAAACATCACAGAACACACACACACACACACACACACACACACACACACACACAGACAAAACCCAGCATTAAACACTTCCATCCATGCATATAGTCCATAAATAAGAACTACACAACAGATGCACAAATAACAATGTTATGAGCGTAATATTTCAGAAAATATCATCAAGCGCTGGAATTAAAGTAACAGAAACCAAAAAAACCCCAGAAACTGTGCTGTGTTTATTTATGTTACCCACCGTGTGTGTGTGTGTGTGTGTGTGTGTTGTTTGTTTATACTGTCATCCAAGTGTGTGTTGTTTTACTGAAACTGTAACTGTTGTTGTTCGATGTGTGTTTGTTGTTGTTATCGTACACACTGTGTGTAGTTGTGTATTAAGTCTGGAGACTCAAGTGAACAGATCTGATGATGATGATGATGATGATGAAGATGATGAATGATGATGACTAGATGCAGATGCATTTCCACACTAGCCCCCTTTCCAACAGTTCCAGGGTTCTGGTACCTTTCTGATGGGCGGAGCTTCAGAGTGCTCCAGAACAAGCCTTTCCATTGGTCAAGGCTGAAACTCTAAGCTCTGGTTCTTCCACGTGACTATGAGGAGGTATGAAGGTGATGTTTTTTGACCCCCACAAATTTTGAGATTTAGTGATAACATCAACAGAGTGACAGAAAAAGGTGTGATAGTGATGAGGGATGATGCAGATGTCTACAAACAAATGTCCTGGGTATAAGTCCCTAAGCTAAAGTTCCTGAACTTAAGTTCCAATGTGTATACCTTTGGGCTGAAGTTCCTGGGTTTAAGGTTCTAGGCTTAAGTTGCTGGGCTAAAATTCTTGGTAGTAGGTACCAGGGATTAAGTTATGGTGTTAAAGTTCTGGGTCTTGTGTTCCTACCCCATGCCTTAAGTTCTATGACTAAAAGTCTAGGACTTATATTCAAAGGCTCAGCTTCTGGGCTGAAGTTCCTAAACTGTTCCCCATCTTAAGTTCCCAGGATAAAAATCCAGGGCTTGAGGTTTTGAGCTAAAGTTCTTGATCATAAATCCTGGGGATTAAGTTATAAGGTTAAAGTTATTATTTTAAGATCCTGAGCCTAGGTTCCAGATGCTAGGTCTCTTGGCTTTTATTCCCTAACTAAAGTTCTAGGGCTTATGTTCTCAGGCTTTTCATGTTCCTGGATTTAAGTTCCTTCACTTAATTTATTGGGAAACAGTTCCTGGTCTATTCATGTTCATTGTTTCAAGTTCCCAGTTTAAAGTTCCTAATTTAATTCTATTGATTAACCTCTGAGGTTACAGTTTTGGGGCTAAAGTTCTTGGTCTTAAATTCCAAGTCATAGGTCCACTGTCTTAAATTCCCAGGCTAAAGTTCCTGCAGGTTCTCAGCTTAATTTATTGTTTCCTGGGCTAAAGATTTAGATTTTAAGATCCTATGAAAAAGTTCCTGGTCTAATTCCAAAGATTACGTTTTGAGTTTAATAAAGTTCCTGTTCTTAATTTCCAGAGTTAAGTTTTTTTGTACTGATGTATTTGTACTGATGGCTAAATTTCTTTGTCTTAACTTCTGGGTTTAGGTTCCTAGTTAAACTTTTCTGTTCCAAGGCTACAGTTCCTGGGTTTAAGTTCCTAGACTAGATTTCTTGTATTTAGGTTCCTGGGCAGAAATTTGTTTCTGTGTTTAAGTTCTTAATTCTAAACACACACACACACACACACACACACACACACCACACACAGCAGAAGAGAGCCTTTATCACTGTGTTCATCCATGAGTACACAACAGCAACTGATAAGCAGAATGCTGAGAAAGAACAGAGCAGAAAATTATAAACATAGCAGTGTTTCACATACACACATGCGCACACACACACGCGCACACACACACACACGCACACACACACCATGCGCACTTTATCTAATGATTTACCTAAAGGTGTGAGGTCAGAAGTATGATGATATATCAGCATGACGGTATATTATTTAAATCCTATGCAGTTTACACTGTTCTGTACTGTATTTGTATCACACACGGTCCCTAGTCACTGTTAAGGTGACTTCAGTGGTACGGGTCACATCCCAATAACACAAAACACCCAGAACCTCTCTAGAACCAGAACCAGCACTGAAAACATCAGGAGTAAAACACCAGTTCCTGATTATATGGAACTTTCCTGTTTGGCATACGGATACGTCAGAGAGTGGGCAATTAAAAACAAACACCCTACACACACACACACACACACACACACACAAACACCCTTCTCTCTGGATCCTCCCTTTTCAAAAACAGATCTCCCGAAAGACTGATAGTCACGCACCTGCATGACCTTATCTACACACTGCACATATGATAGCATGGAAAAGAAAACACACGCACACACACACACACACACACACACACACATACACACAAGATTCTGATTCTTCCCTTTAACATTTGACCTCTCTCCATGGGGCAGCAGGTTCGTCAGATAAAAGCCAAAAACAGGACCTTTGTAGCCTGGAGTTTTATTACAATTTAATTATTGAGAGGGTGTGCTCAAGTGTGTGTGTGTATATGTGAGTGTGTGTGTGAGAGAGAGAGAGCTGTTTGGACTGGTGTGTGTTTAGGTTGTGTTTTTTTGTGCTGTGGTGTGTTTGGGCTAAGGTGTGTTTAGGTTGTGGTGTGTTTGGGCTAAGGCATGTTTAGGTTGTGGTGTTTTTGGGCCGTGATGTGTTTGGGCTGTGATGTGTTTGGGCTGTGATGTGTTTGGGCCGAGGTGTTTTTGGGCCAAGGTGTGTTTGGGCCGTGGTGATTTTGGGCTGTGATGTGTTTGGGGCGTGGTATATTTCGGCCAAGGTGTGTTTGTGCCGTGGTGATTTTGTGATGTGTTTGGGCCGTGATGTGTTTGGACTGTGATGTGTTTGGGGCGTGGTATATTTGGGCCGAGGTGTGTTTGGGCCGTGGTATATTTGGGCCGAGGTGTGTTTGGGCCGTGATGTGTTTGGGCCGAGGTATGTTTGGGCCGTGATGTGTTTGGGCCGAGGTATGTTTGGGCCGAGGTGTTTTTGGGCCAAGGTGTGTTTGGGCCATGATATGTTTGGGCCATAGTATGTTTGGGCCGAGGTGTTTTTGGGCCAAGGTGTGTTTGGGCCGAGGTGTTTTTGGGCCGAGGTGTTTTTGGGCCAAGGTGTGTTTGGGCCGTGGTATGTTTGGGCCGTGGTGATTTTGGGCTGTGATGTGTTTGGGCCGTGGTGATTTTGGGCCGTGGTGATTTTGGGCTGTGATGTGTTTGGGGCGTGGTATTTTTGGGCCGAGGTGTGTTCAGCTCGTGGTGTGTTTGAGCTGTTGTGTGGGCTGTCATATGTTAGGACATATGTTATGTTAAGACATCTTGTTTGGACCAAAATATCCTGGAGTTACAGTTATAGTAGAGTTTATTACCATAAAGAGACCCAGTGCAGGTTTGATCCAGTGATCACCTTGACTAGGCCATGTTTTGGCCATGGTGTGTTTGGGCCATAATTTGTCGGGACTTAGCCATGTTTGGCCTGTGTGTATTTTGTTCAGAATTAATTTAGAAGTAGTTTGACCAGAGTTTGTTGGTCTATATTGTTTGGCACATATTTGGTATTTGGGCCAAAATTAAATTGTGCTAATTTGTTTGGGTTAGAATTATTTTTTGTAGTTTTAGCCAGAGTTTGTTGCTGTGGATTTTTTGGTACAGGTTGTTTTGTTGTTCGGGACAAACATCTGGACTTGGAAATGTTTCGGTCAGAATTCACTTGACCCAAGACTTGTTTGCCCTTTACATAATTTAGCATCACAAATTTTCCTGGGAACAGATCAAACAGGTGTGTCTGGAGAAAGAGAGCACCCTCAATTGGTGCGATTTTGAATGAGACAACTGAGAGTAGACCACAGGAGAGGGTAAGAGAGGGGAGGAAATTTAGAACAAAGCAATCTGCTTTAGAAAAAAAACATCTATGTTTAGACGGAATGGACGGAATGGGAACTAAACTCGTAAACACACATTTAGCACAAAAGCATACCCGAGAATCCTGTTGCTCTGGAAGCACACATCAGAGAGGACGAGAGTTGGTAAACAGATGAGATCTACAATGGACATTTTCCCGCAGAATATCGAGCCACATAGACACCTGCACAACTACACAAACAAATACACACATATAGAGCACGAGCCAAAACTCTGTGGTCAGCTCTTTCAAAAAGGAAAACTAAAGCTGGTTTTCAGCACCAGTTTCACTGCTCAGTTCAGAATTGCATTCATATGGCACTCATTCCTTACGCTAAACTGGCATTAAACAGCTCGATGCATTCCTGCTTTACACATTCGTCACGCTCGTCACTATCAGTTAGAGTCTGGAATTCTGAATTTTAGCAGGAAGTAGTGCAGCACTCTTTCATTTTGCATCAGAAATGCATGATCCTGGAACAAAAACAGGAGTTCTGGATTCAGGTGCAGGAACTACAGAAATCGTGAATTTAATAACAGAAAATATGGGATTCTTGGGTCTTCCTGAGCACTAGGGAAAAAATGGGAACCTGAATTCTAAATTATAAATTCTATAAATTCATTCATCCATCTGCAGGATTAAAAGATGTATATGATGGTCAGAAATTCACCCCTAGGCATTTACAATTTGCTTACAAGTGAAACTGGATGTATCGTTAACTAGCTAGCTAGCATAAATAACAGTGCAAGTATATCCTGGCGTACAACAATGAATTGCATTTAAGTACTTACACAAAAAAATTAATTAATCAATTAGCCAACGATTTTTAAAATGTATTTTTGGCCAAGTAACCTCCTTCATTTTGACTCTTTACTGAAAGTACAAGACTTTTATTTGTCATTTTGGTTAAGAGGAAAAGATGTACAAAATAATAAAGATCCTCCATCGTCCGTTTTGATAGAAAAGCTGCATGAGACTGCAGAAATGCATTCTGGGTAAATCACACTTCTGAAATCTATCATGATCTCAACTTGATCTCTCATCTAACGAGCTTAAGATGGCCACAAGTTTTAAATCAAGGGGAAGAGAAGAGAGGAAGTGAACCAGGATGTGTTAATGACAGTATTGGAACAGAGCCTCATATTTAGCAGTAGCTAACTGCTAACGTCTGCACTGGGGCGTTGCTTTAATCTCAATATCCGAACCAGATGGTCATCTGTTTGCAATTCACGGCCAGATTTCCAGCATCCCACATCAGCTTTTAGATAGCGTACGTTCAGCAGGACCACTTGATTATCGCATCTGACACTTACGAGAAGGTCCAAAAGTCCGAGTCCACCACCAGTGCTTTATTTTCTCATGTTTTTATTATTGTTAATAAGCATTAAAGCTACTTCATAATTATTCACAGATTATTATCAGTTATAAAGCTTGTTCATTATATAATGTTCATTTATACTATGCTACAACATACACAGTAGCTAGCTAACTAAGCTAACTAACATTATTAGAATGCAGAATATTTTCTCAGAATAAATTTCTACCAATCTCCAATGGAAAGATTTGTACATAATGGCAAAACATACATTTGTATTATTGTATTATCTATATCAAATAGTTACATATACAAATATATAACAAAAGAAAAAAAACTTTTTGTGTCAAATGACGTAGCAATGACAAGTACCAACTGAGTGAAATGTTGACATTAGGGTTTGATTACAAATGAAATAAAAATAGTTCTAGGGAATGCATGCAGACTTGTAGACTAATACAAACTAGCACACACACACACACACACTCACACACACACACACACACACACACACACACAGCTGGCAGTAACACTACTACGCCGGTTTGCGTTCCAACGTCTCTTACGCTGGCACACTTCAACAAACAGCTCTGAAAAGCCTTACAGGGTAAAAACATCTCCTCCATCTCCTCCATCCTGTCTCACACACACACAGACACACACTTGACCTCATATAGTAAAACACCTAGATTAGAATAAACACACACACACACACAGAGATCTGTTCATGCACACTCATGACTGTGTGTGGTTTCTCCCACCTATGGTGATGCTACTTTTGAATTTTGAATCATAAATCCTGAATAAAACCATACGATTAATTTAAACATGATAATATTTATATTAATATAGTCTGAAGTGTGAAACTAGTACTACGTAAAACTATGTGAAAATATTTTGGCATCTACACCGGTGTGCTATTTTGTGATATTTTGTTGTATTTTGTGGTATTTCGTTACAGTAGAAATATAAGGTGTTGTGTGTAAGGTGCTCTGAATAAACACCTGCAGCATTCAGAACAACAGTGTTGAATAAACACCTACAGAGCCTTACAGTACTAAATATACTCTACACTGGTGAATGAACACCTGAAACGTTGCCTACAATGCTGAATGGAAACCTACCATCCTGAATAAACACTTACACTTCTGTGTAAACACCTGCATTGCTGATTAAACATTTGCAGTGCTGAATAAATACCTATGGTATTCAATGAATGAACACTTATACCATCTAGACAACGTTAAGATCAACAGTGCTGAAGAACCACCTACAGAATTACGAACCAAGTGTTGAATAAACACGTACAACATTATGGCTTAAATTTTTTACAACATTATGTCTTAAAGTTACAACATTACAACTTACAGTGTTGAATAAACACCTGCAGAATTATGAACCTACAGTGTTGAATAAACACCTACAACATTATAGCTTAAGTTTTTTTTTTTACAACATTATGGCTTAAAGTTACAATATTGCAACCTACAGTGTTGAATAAACACCTACAACATTACAACTTACAGTGTTGAATAAACACCTACAACATTATGGTTTAAAGTTTTGAATAAACACCTACAACATTGTGTCTTAAAGTTACAACATTACAACTTACAGTGTTGAATAAACACCTGCAGAAATACGAACCTACAGTGTTGAATAAACACCTACAACATTATGGCTTAAGGTTTTTTTATAACATCATGGCTTAAAGTTACAATATTGCAACCTACAGTGTTGAATAAACACCTACAACATTACAACCTACAGTGTTGAATAAACACCTACAACATTATGGTTTAAAGTTTTGAATAAACACCTACAACATTGTAACCTATAGTGTTGAATAAACACCTACAACATTATGGTTTAAAGTTTTGAATAAACACCTACAACATTGTAACCTACAGTGTTGAATAAACACCTACAACATTATGGTTTAAAGTTTTGAATAAACACCTACAACGTTGTAACCTATAGTGTTGAATAAACATGTACAACATTATGTCTTAAAGTTACAACATTACAGCTTACCATGTTGAATAAACACCTGCAGAATTACAATCCACAGTGTTGAATAAACACATACAGCATTGTGGCCAACAATGATGAATGAAAACCTACAACATTATAGTCTACAGTGTTGAATAAACACCTACGGCATTGAGACACACAGTGCAAAATGTCAGTGAGATGTACATCATTACTACAAGATAGACAGACAGAGAGACAGATGGGTTTATTATAGAACTCAATGGCGCTTAAGAAGCTGTGATCTTTCCATCAGCTAAACTGCCACAGTGTGTGTGTGTGTGTGTGTGTGTGTGTGTGTGTCATCTTGCAGACTATAATATGTTTCTCACTGCTGATTTATGGGCTGAGTGAAACTTGCCTTAGGAAAAAGAAAAAAAAAAAAACGTATGTGAAAGTTTAATAAAAAATGAACGCAAAATGGCAGAATAATGACCAAGTCACAGTCCATGTCATGTGGAAAGATACTAAAGGTCATATTCAGAGTCAGGAACTTAAGTTCAAATGTTATGCAAATATTTACATGAGGAAAGTTCCTGGTATTCAGAGTCGGGTTATGCAGCTGCTTAAGTGGATTCTCTTAGCTCCACAGTCAGATTATTAAAATCACCTGTGTGTAGTTCAAACTTATATATTAATATGTTGAGAATTTATATCTGGAATGTATGCCACTGTTAAAAGCGCTATATAAATAAAACTGAACTGAAAAATCGAACCTCCGAGGTTGCCAAATTTCTCGATTATAAATGTCTGAGACGTCCAAGCTTATAAAATAGCACTTGATCCAGCGCATCCTAAATATCTCATTATTTTATGTTTTTTATTTTATTTATTTTAACATATCATCGCTGCATTTGGATTAACATTCCATAATCTCTATAGTAATAATTACTCACATTCCATTACGCTGTTTCCCAAATCGTTAGTAATCCAGATGTTGCTTTAGTGGAATGAACAAAGTTTTCAAGTTTTCACTCCCAACACTAACATTGATGGAATTCTGTAATGATGATAGCAGAACATATTAATTAAAAAAAACAACAACAACATTGCACTTCAACATATTTTTTTCACAACTTGTGGTTCAGGGCTTTCCCAAATAATTAACACTACTGTGCTACTCAATAAAGTAACCACTTAAAGGATTCATGATTTAAAACTTAAAAACATCCACCAGGAAAAAACGTGTTGCAGTGAAACTCGTGCTAATGAGAGAAATCTGACTATGAAGTGACTTGTGTAGAGTTTCTCATTATCGTATTACATAAAAAACAAATGTAAACATGTTAATCCATTTAGTGCCAAAATCAGATTTAGTACTTGTAAATACAGTTACTGTAGGGACTAAAGTTCTGTTCTCTCTAATGAAAATGCTTTAAAAGTGCACAAAGGTGTGTGTGTGTGTGTGTGTGTTTTAGCCACGCGATTACATGACACACTTGGTTGGATATGTTATATTTGGCCTGAGAGTCCAAATCTCTGTTACAGTTGGCGTGAAGTCTTAAACTCACACATAGTGTTTCCGTGTGTGTGTGCGTGTGTGTGTACAAGTTTTAATATCTAGTTGAGGACCAAATGTCTCCACAAGGATAGGAATATCTGACCTAGTGTGGACATTTGGCAGGTTCCTATGAGGATAACTTTTTTTAAACTGAAAACTGCAGCTTTTAATTAAGAAACTAAAAGAGATGAAAGGTTCCATTTGGGTTACTGAGATGAAGTAACCTCACGTACAGTATTAATTAGCTGCACTGATGATTAGGTCAATGAAATGTACTCTCAAGGAGAGTAAGCCAAATGTGTGTGTTTTACAATAACTGCAGAATCCATGTTAATGCAATTTATACCAAAACTTTTACCTTCATTTTAATTTGCTCAAATTGTCTATTTCTCACTTTAGGTTTCTAGTAAATAAAACAAAAAAAAGTTATTTATTTAATGTAATTATTATTATTATAAATAATACATTATTAACTATTAATAATAATAATAATAATAATAATAATGAGTGTTTCCTTCAGCTTCACTTTAGTCACAGTCAGAATGAGTCGTAACTTTGCCTCAGTTGTAAGTGACCTTTGCATAAATGACTACGTGTTTGTAATGTAATACTTGTTTTTAAAGTGCTATACGATCCATTCACTTTACATAATAAAGTTTTTATGTTGACTAACTCGCTAAACGTCTCCCACACCCGACATTTTAGCTTCTCTCCTTTCTTCAGTTTAATCCCTCTGAGCAATTTCAGGTTTTTACTTTAACGACATTCTCATTGTGTTTCTTAGTTTCATTATTACATATTGTTCTCTCCTCGGAAAGGCTGCACCAAAAAAGTTTTACTAAAGCGGTCATTACTGAGAAATATGTTGTGGCGAAGACCGATTTTAAGAAACAACTTTACAGCTGATTGACCAACAAAAGTTAAAATTGACAATGCGTTGGTCTCAACTGAGAATTTAAAAGTTACGGAGGTAGAGTTTAGTACCAAAGCCTTATTTAGCATATAAGGTATAAAACTCGACTGGGTGTGGCTTTATAGTAAATTACTGACTGATAGGGTGGTGTGATGAAGCAGAGATACCATCTAGAATTTTCCTACAATGCCACGTTGCCATGCGTTTTATTCCTCTGACACCGGAGACTCCTTCCACAAATTATAAATAAACATGTTTTTTTAAACAAGCACATTAATATAAACCTGTGATTTGCACTACTCTTAGAGCTAAGTTCCAAACTAGCTAGCTATTTAACTTTTTATTTTTGGCTACTCTATTTACTACATATTGGTATAATGCATGCCAGCTAGCTACAGTATATTTAACACTTTAGATTGTGAAGCTATTAGCTAGCTATTTATATGTATAGCTAGCATTCTCCAAAGACAGGCCCTCCTTATAAATCTAGCTAGCTATTTAAAAGAAAGCTAGCTCTAAGTTTTTAAACATTAACAATAATTTAAAATTAAAGTTACTCTGGCATGAAGAATAACCAATGTACTGGAACCAAAAAAATGTTCCAGTATCTCACCATATCAGACCTTATGTTAGCAAGTTAACTTAACCAACAGTATTGACTAATGGTGCTGTGTGCTTTTAACATACAGCTCGTGACACATTGCAGACAAACTGTATACCTCGTCGTTCTGTCCATTATCTGTTACAAGCCCTGCCTCTTTCGTTCCATGATGTGATGGGACACAGTACTGCAGAACACACATCATTCCTCTCTTCTTTTTTTGGCAAATACGGTCCTGGTTTTACCGCACGACATCCATTCCTCTTTCATACTAGAACCTGAAAAATGGTGTAGAATAGGACGTGCAATTTGACACACGGCTCCAGTTTCCAGAACACACACACAAACACACTCCAGACAGCTGACACACACTGAAAACACTGAGCCAGAAGGAAGCACAAGTCCAAATAAGGACGTGAAGAGGAAGTCGTGGACACGGTGGAGGTTTTGCACTGCCTTACAGAGACACAGAAGGTCAATATCAGTCTGTGTGTGTGTGTGTGTGTGTGTGTCTGTGTGTGTGAGTGTGTCTCTGTGTGTGTTAGTCATTAAGTCAACGATTAGCAAGTTCCTGATCTGGATCTGGTGGGAATGTACAATAACTCTTTCTACATGGTGATTGTAAATGAAATTGTGTTTTGTTTCCCAGACAGGTCACACACTTTTATTCTTTATCCTTTAACAGTCAGAACCATCACATCACACCATGCTATTGATATGAAAGGAAAATACATGCTTTATTCAAAAAAAAAAAAAAAGAAAAGAGGGTGAAAGGGACATAAGTCAGAGAGAGAGAGAAAGAGAGAGATTAAAGATGTTGAAACATGAAACCCTTCATCATCTCTGCACTGGAAATACTGCACTTGATAAAGTCATGTTAATGAAACTAAATATCTTCCAATGATTACTAATGTGCGTGATCGAGAACTGTGCTAGCAACAGTGCCCCAGGACATATGTATATTTTTGAAAAGTTTTTACTGCTATGTTTCACAAATCTGCCATGAGCACACTGGCCCAGTAACTAACTAACTAATCTCTGATCAGAAATAGTTCCACCAGTGTACGAATGCTAGTTTGGCCCA
>JAKKZJ010000018.1:690912-707977 GCA_033441845.1 Pangasius mekongensis | reverse complement strand
TGATAGTCAGTGGTGTTACTGAGACAGTGGTGTTACTGATAGTCAGTGGTGTTGCTGATAGTCAGTGGTGTTACTGAGACAGTGGTGTTACTGATAGTCAGTGTGTTACTGATAGTCAGCGGTGTTACTGATAGTCAGTGGTGTTGCTGATAGTGGTGCTATTGATAGTCAGTGGTGTTGCTGATAGTCAGTGGTGTTACTGAGACAGTGGTGTTACTGATAGTCAGTGGTGTTGCTGATAGTCAGTGGTGTTACTGATAGTCAGCGGTGTTACTGATAGTCAGCGGTGTTACTGATAAGTCAGTGTTGTTACTGATAGTCAGTGGTGTTACTGAGACAGTGGTGTTACTGATAGTCAGTGGTGCTATTGATAGACAGTGGTGTTACTGATAGACAGTGTTGTTACTGATAGTCAGTGGTGTTACTGAGACAGTGGTGTTACTGATAGTCAGTGATGCTATTGATAGACAGTGGTGTTACTAACAGTCAGTGGTGTTATTGATAGTCAGCGGTATTACTGATAGTCAGCGGTGTTGATAGTCAGCGGTGTTGATAGTCAGCGGTGTTACTGATAGTCAGCGGTATTACTGATAGTCAGTGGTGTTGATAGTCAGCTGTGTTATTGATAGTCAGCGGTATTACTGATAGTCAGCGGTGTTACTGATAGTCAGTGTTGTTGATAATCAGCGGTGTTATTGATAGTCAGCGGTGTTGATAGTCAGCGGTGTTACTGATAGTCAGTGTTGTTGCTGCTAGTCAGTGGTGTTGCTGATAGTCAATGGTGTTACTGATAGTCAGTGTTGTTGCTGATAGTCAGTGGTGTTGCAATCACTTTTTTCATTTCTGTTAAGTAAGCTCTGCATGGCTTTTACACACTGCGTGTAAGAGAGAGAGAGAGAAGAGAGGGAGAGTGCTTCATGTTACAGGAGAAACTGAGCAGGATGAGTAAACCCACACTTTTGGCATAGATGCTACGCAAAACGTTAGAAAAAAACGGTACAGTGTTTGCTAATTATGGTAATGTAACAGTGACAGAGAGAGAAACGAGCTCACCGTGTCCTCAACGCACGTATGGCTGTGTTCCAAATCTGTACTCCTACTGTGTTTACTCAAGTATTCTCTCTCTCTCTCTGTCTCTCTCACTGTCTGTTTCTCTCACTCTCATCCTTTGTCTCTCACTGTCCATACTTAATTATGAATGGCTTTTTCCTTCACTTCCTTCATTTCTTTCTCTCTTGTCTCTGGTAAAAAAAAAATGGTATGATCCATAACTGATGTATTTACATTTGGCACCACTCACATGGACTCACACTAAATAAAATAATGCTTATGTAGTGCATTGTGGGAGAAATCAGAGAGACCACTTCTGCTAAAGGTCTTGGTTTGGGACGTGGCCACAATCTCTCAGGAAGTTGAGGCCTTTACATAAATCTTGTAGCAGGAAGTTGTGGGATTTTAGAGAATCGCTAATCTGTGTGTTGTGTTGTGATGGAGGAGCAGAAATTTGTCAAAAAGAGAAGCAAAGAGAGAAAAACAAACAATTGTACACACAACAGTCCACACAACACACTGTACACACAACACACAACAGTACACACAACACACAAGTGCACATATCATGAACACTCTACACACAACACACTTCATAATGAACGTTGCACATTAATCAGAGAATTAAAGGATTAATCAGAGAATTAAAGCTCTGTGTAAATGTGTAATGTTTATACTTGCGTTATTTAATAAGACAAAAGAACAGACTTCTGATCAGTGATTTATTACTGCTGATGACGATTCAGCTTCAAACGAACCAAGAGCCGTGACCACACATACACACACACACACACACACACACACACACACACACACGCACACACAGAGCCACAACACTGGTTTCAATTTAGCCCGCGGCCGGAAAACACACTTCTGCGTTTATTTATTTGTGGGTAAAAGTGCTGAGTCGCCGCTGTTGGAGAATCTCTCATTACGGGGAGGGAGGAAACATACACTTAAGTGTGTGTGTGTGTGTACGGTCAATGGCTTGGCACAAGATTGGAATGTGCTACACACAGTCAGTGGCTATGGATGGAGAAGTAGAGGCGGGCGGGTGTGTGTGTGTGTGTGTGTGTGTGTATGAAACTCCAAATTGGATAATGAGAGGTAAAGATCAGCACGAGGTGAAACTGCATTACTGTCACCGTAGTTAATTTATGGTCTAACTCCACCTACATGCCAATGGGCCACTAGGATATCACCGTTGCTATAGTTACTTACTCACTGTGAATGAATCATTTCATTTGTATGTAAATTTGTCTCTTTTATTCTTGCTGTTGTTGTTTAGCACTGTGATGTGGATGTATAAATACACACCTAGCACAAAGTGCTATTTATGACTGTTGCCATAGTTGCGTAACAATGTTTACGGCTCAGTAAAATGAATATCATTGATTTAAATCTGTGCTTGTATTTTAACTGGATTTACACTGAAGGTGTTCTGGACACACATCATCAGCCAATCAGGAGTGAGTTGTTTTTGTATAATATACATAAAGTTTACAAGGAGCTGAAAGTGATGGAGGGAAAGTGAGGAACGAAAAGAAATAAAGAGAGAAAAAGTGACAAAGAAATATTAAAACAAAACTTAAAGATTAAAACTTCAGATGAAAATGTTTCCCCAAACTCATTTTCATGTAGAATGCTAGATAAGCAGCCAGCAAGTTTTCAGGTTTAGCTGGGTGAGAAGATGCCAAGAGTGTGCCAAGCTTCATCATGAACACCATATAATTTTTCATAAAATATGATATGACAGTGTGGATTTTAACTTTTTCTCATCACTGCACAATCCCATATAATCCTGTATTATTTCATAGGTATTAAGGTCTTCATTAATGTCTGAAAACACATCTATGGGCAGGGGTGTACAAACTTTCTAACATAGTTCTGCATGTATATTCCTAGTTGTAACTATCACATTAATAACTGCAATTTTGTTGTTAAAAAAATTTAATTTAACAAAATGAATTCCACAGTCATTATTCACCAGCCCACAGAATAGCACTTGATGCAGCATATCATGTTATTGTACACATTATTTTTTATATCATGCTCTGACAGTTAATTTTGTGTAATTTTGAGATGCTCTCAGATGTCCACCATGAGAACAAAAAAAAAACCTTTTTGTGTACTTCAAACCTGGAAACAGGAAACAAAAAGTAAAGAAAATCTCTATGTTGTTGAAGCAAGAAAACTAAAAGAAAAAACAAGAGCTGTGAATTAAAATATCGCTGCCAGCAAGTTTCCTCTTTCGTGGATAAATAAACTTTAACTCTGCTTTAACCAACCAAGACGGGTCGTGTTCCAAAAACAGCATGGTGTAGTGCACTTCCTTTTCCTTCTCTAACACACCTGACTCCACTCAGCAGCTCGTTAACACACACTTCAAGAGGATAACACGGCTATGTTAGAGTGAGTGTGTGTGTTAGTGTGAGTGTTTAATGTTGCTTCCTGCTCTACAGTTTGGCCTTATAGACTGTTAATGAGCTGATGAGGTGAATCAGGTGTGTGTGTGTGTGTGTGTGTGTGTTAGAGCAGGACACACACGCTAACATGTGCAGAACAGGCTTGAGAAATACGATTAACCAACCAGGACACGTCAAAATCCAAAAACAACAAATAATGGAGAAGTTCTCTCTCTGCCCTCCTGCTCAAGTCCTCACTTTTCAGCACTCAGTCTGAAGCGAGAGCTGGCCGTGGAACGCTGCTTTCATCCTCAGCCAGGAAATCAGCCAAGCTCGAACGGTTCAGCCATACGAAAGCCATTAACGCAACACACACACACACACACACACACACACACACACACACATATGGAAAACAGTGCAGGAGGAATGCCTTCACGACTTTCACATCATATTTTATTAGTAAATGAGTTGCTTTTGCTGTATATCTGTTATATGATAAAAACCTAATCGTCATTTTTAAAAATATTTGTGAAATAAATTCATTTTCATTCATTCATTCACACCACTGCGTTAGTACTTCTTCATGCTACTGTAACCAATCAGGGCACAGATCCTGCCCCCAATCCCACTGCCACCGATCCGGAATGCCATTGCTATTGTAACCAATCAAAAAGTAGTTTCTGCCCCTAATGCTATTGTAACCAATCAAAAAGCAGATCTTGCTGCGAATGCTATATATATATTAAAGATTTTGGGTTTATTTCTTATTTTTTTATGTTTTTTTTTTAATTGAATTTCAATCGATATAAATAACATGGTCTCCTGAGAAACTTATGACAGTGATGTGGTTAGATTTAATTAAATTTCACATGAAATTTACACCTCTAATGCTAACTTTAGCTTTAAACTTAGAACCATTTGAGTTGAATCGGGTCATGCAAATTGTTACAAATTTGCAAGCATGAGACCATATTGGAAGTAAAATCTGATGAATTTGAAAAACCATTAATATTTATTTGCAAACTTACTGTTGTCATGATTTATTGCACTTGTGTGGATTTGAGTAGTTTTCCTCATTTCTACCAGAGAGAAAGTTACATCACTGGACTAAGAGGACACCACATTTAAAAAAAAAAAAGGAATAATATTTGTAGAGCAGGAATTTGGAGAGGAATAGTTACGTTTTATTGTAAAATTATATACCCGTTTTTCAATCTGAATTGTGTCAAACTGAATTTGTATGCAAGGCTTGAACTGAATTCAATAAAACATAATAATAGTGCATTTTAAATAACCAGATTCAGGATAAGAATATTGCAGGCAACAAAACGGGAAACTGATGCTAATGCTAACATCTGTGGCTGCTAATGAACACTTGCCAGTCTCTAATGGGGAACAAAAGCGCTCCTCGTTCTGCTGTGGCTTTGGCAAAAACATCCGAGCTGCTCTCAAGGAAAACTCTCACCATTCTAACCCTCCAGCAGAAACCATATAAAAGGAGCACACTCCATGCTGGGGAGGAGAGGAGGGGAAGGAAAGGAAGGATGAAAAATTAAAGGAAAGGAAGAATGCTGCCTAAGCAGACGAGGAAATGTGTTCTGAGAAGGAGCTGACACGGGATGAAACGCTAGCGAGGAAATCAATCCTGTTATTAGGAGACGAGAATACCGAGCGTGTGCATCCCGAAAAGCTGCAGTCAGTATTCTGAAACATGAAGGATGCTTTTTAAGGGAATGATAAACTCAGTGCCATTTAGAAGGATGAATAAACACCACAGTCCTTATTTTAGACAGGTTTATAGCAGTGACCTTCTGTTATGACACATCGAGACACTCAGCAATACATTTCCTGTTAACATCCCGGACATTTCCTCAAGCAGAACATATGAGTAAACTGACGATTTGAACCGACTTGACTCACAGATAGTGATTCATTTAGAGTGACTCATAAGTGCAATATTCATAGCCTGTCTCTGATTCTTCATAACATATACTCTATTATCAATAAGCAACCACAAATGTTCTCCATCAAACACCAATATTCACCATCAAACACCAACATTCTCCATCACACACCAACATTCTCCATCAAACACCAACATTCACCATCAAACACCAACATTCTCCATCAAACACCAACATTCACCATCAAACACCAACATTCACCATCAAACACCAACACTGACCATCAAACTGGTTAGGAGAGCCAGCTCTGTCCTGGGCTGCCCACTGGACTCTGTGGAGGTGGTGGGTGAGAGGAGACCCCCTGTATGGGTCTGTGGAGACCCTGTGTAGCTCTTTCAGCAGCAGACTGCTACGCCCCCAGTGTAGGAAGGAGCGCTACCGCAGGTCATTCATACCAGCGACTCTCAGACTTTACAACACCGCATTACAGTGATGTTCAGATGTGCAATATTTTATAAATTTTATATAATTTTATTTCTTTTATTATTCCTAAGGTGTATATATAGTTATAGTTTTAACTTTTCTTTCTTCCTTCTTTTTCTTTCTTCCTGCACTTTAACTGTCTGTGAGCTGCTGTGATAAGTGAATTTCCCCACTGTGGGATCAATAAAGTTTATCTTATCTTATCTTAAACACCAACATTCTCCATCACACACTGACATTCTCCGTCAAACAGTAACATTCACCATCAAACACCAACATTCTCCGTCAAACAGTAACATTCACCATCAAACACCAACATTCTCCGTCAAACAGTAACATTCACCATCAAACACCAACATTCTCCATCAAACAGTAACATTCACCATCAAACACCAACATTCTCCATCACACACTCAAATTCTCTATCACACACCAACATTCTCCATCACACACCAACATTCACCATCAAACACCAACATTCTCCATCAAACACCAACATTCTCCATCAAACACCAACATTCTCCATCAGACACCAACATTCTCCATCAAACAGTAACATTCTCCATCACACACCAACATTCACTATCAAACACCAACATTCACCATCAAACACCGACATTCTCCATCACCCTCCAACATTCTCCATCAAACACCAACATTCTCCATTGACTGAGAAAGCCAAGTGTTGGTAAAGAGTTTGATGGTGAATGTTGGTGATTGATGGTGAAAGTTTGGTGTGTGATGGTGAATGTTGGTGTTTGATGGTGAAAGTTTGGTGTTTGATGGTGAATGTTGGTCTCCATGGTGCTTCACAGAAAACATTAGCGTTAGCATTAGTAGCACTGGTAGTGTGTCCCTGGTGTGAAATTCCTTTGCAGCTTTTCAGTGGTGGTGTTTTTTGCTACTCCTCCCTCTCTGGGGTTCTAAAAAGGCTTTAAGGTCTTAAACACACCACAGAGGAAGTGTGTGAGCGCCCGAGGCCTCGCGTCCTGTGCGTAA
The DNA here is from genome assembly GCA_033441845.1 of Pangasius mekongensis. Taxonomy (NCBI): domain Eukaryota; kingdom Metazoa; phylum Chordata; class Actinopteri; order Siluriformes; family Pangasiidae; genus Pangasius; species Pangasius mekongensis. The sequence continues at coordinate 701,133 of JAKKZJ010000018.1, read as the reverse complement.
TGAGACGGTAGCTGCAGCATTGGCGTAATTACCCCGAGGAGACAGAGTTGTGTAACAAACCCAAAGAAATGCTTCATAAAGAAACTGCATCGCTCCGGCGGTGTTTTTATAAAATACCAGACTGTTCATCAAAGCTTCCTATGACACACACACATCTGTCTGCAGCTGTGTGTTTACAGTATAGCACTCACTTCCTGTTATTGAACAAAGAGAGAAAACAAAAACAATAGCTAAAAAGGTTAGATTATAGATCAAATATGTGTTATATAGCGTTATATACAGTTTATTATAAGAGAGTATATTCAATTGCTTTTTTAATAAAATTAACAGATTTTTATAAATGAATAATAATTTGTTATCTCAACTACAACTGTTACTTTATTACAAATATCATTACTATTTTAACAGCCTTCATTTACTGAATGTATTAATTAAAATGTATCGGTTTAAACATCAGCTTTTATCCGTATTTAATTATATTTGTTTTCAGTTGAAACGCTGTGGAAATTAATAAATAAAATAAACTTCTGTTTTTTTGCCTGAAAGAATAAAAAAAAGGGGAGATGTTTTTTAACTGTTTGCAGATGCTGATTATAAATCCCTCAAATGAACAAATAAACTATCAATTTAATTTGGTTTTACATTTTATTTGTTTTATTTGTTGTCAGTATTAGAATTTATGCAACAGCACAAAAATCTAATTAAGAATAAGAATATTAAGAAATATCTTATGAACAGTAAGAAAATAATTCAGGACCTTTTTTATTCTTCTTTTCTGAATTCATTCTGTTTGAGTTGCATTTACATTAAATATGCCTTATTATTATTATTATTATTATTATTAGTATTATTATTATTATTATGTTGTTGTTGTTGTTATTATTCTTCCTCACTTCCTGCTTGGTGAAAACTCTGCGTGAGCTCAGGAGGAAGTTCGGATAAATCGGCCGTGAGCGATGTTTTTTCCTCCTGCTGTTTGGGTCACAGCCGGTTCCTCCAGGTGCGTGACCGGACCATGACACACAAACACACACACACACACACACTCACACACACACACACACACACACTCACTAGCCTTTTCCAATCCACTGGCCTCTTGAGTATAAAATAGATGGTGTGTTTGAAGAGGCTTTTGGATGACCCGCCCACTGGAGCTGTAAAAAATAACAGCAGGGTTTTACAGAGAAAGAGAGAGAGAGAGAGAGAGAGAGAGAGAGAGAGATGGAGAGAGGGAGTCAGAGAGAGAGAGAGAGAAAGAGACAGAAAGAGAGACAGTCGGAGAGTGAGACTTTGGCATGCTGAGCATTCTTGTGGTCAGAGAAAGGAAATGTCAGCCCACTGCACTGATCTGGTGGTCTGGACTATTAAAACTCACTCAGGAGCTGTGTGTGTGTGTGTGTGTGTGTGTGTGTGTGTGTAGGTGGTCTCTGTATAGCTCCCTTTGTAATTTGCATTTAAGCAGCACTAACATTTACTCAGCATGTGACTCAGTGAATTCTTCAGAGCAATGCTAATTCACAAACTTGTGCACATCAGTGTGTGTGTGTGTGTGTGTGTGTGTATGTGTGTGTGTGTCAGGGGGTTGATGTGGTCAAGACATCACCATACTTCACATTTTCAAGATACATCAAGATATATATATATATATTCTTGCACTTAAAAGACAGAAAAAGTGCAATGAGTTCAGTTTATATTCAGTCACATTTATATTCAGTTTATATTCAGTAATTTGAGCCTAGAGGTTGCGTCAGTATTTCCATGGGGAAAGTTCCTGGTATTCAGAGTCGGGTTACGCGGCTGCTTCAGTGGATTTTCTGAGCTCCACATTCATAAATCCACCAGCGCCTAAACCACCGGCAATTTAAACATGTCAAATAAAAGACTAATATGATGAGATATGAATGAGAAGATGGCGAGCGTTGAAATAAATCTAATCACGAATCACGTATAGCCGAGACATTACTCTGTTTTAAACAAACTCCGCCCACCTGTGCGTAGCGAGAAAGTAAACGCTAACACGGTCAATGATGTGTGAAATACAGTCAGTTATAGAACTACGCCAACTGGTAGCTACACGTGGGATAAAATATTCCTCTAAACATTATTATCATTATTATTATTATTATTATTATTATTATTATTATTAATGCCGTTGTTGTTGTTGTTGTTGTTGTTATTGTGGTTGTCTTAGCTTTATACTTTGAGACTTGACATTTGTCCTGCTAGTAAAGTTTAAAGAAATAAAGTGACCGAGAGAGTGAAAGAGAAAGAGAATAAACTGCAGCGTCTGCACTGTTAGTGCCAAAAGCATCGTGTAGAAACCTGCCGAGTGTCAACTCTGTGTAATATCACCTGTGAGGTTGTAAAACACAGCTGATGAAAAGATAAACAGAGAAAAAAAAACACACATGAATACACAAAAAAGTACAGAACACACCGCGGGCCAAACAGCTAAAGGTTAACAACTTTAAGAAGAAAACCCTCAGGTTAATAATTCGTCGTTATTTAATGCTGAAAACTGAACAGGAAAAAAAGGAAAAGAAGAAGAAGAGGGAAAAAAACACACTTTCATTTATCATTTACACATCTGTAAAAAATCTTCAATCAGATTTCACAGATTTCTGAAAATCATGTTTATTTATGACGTTATTCTCTCTCTCTCTCTCTTTTTAGATTTAGTCATCACGATATATCACCAAGGTTCTACAGTAAAGTTTATTCAACTACAATGAATATGATATTATATAAAGACTATAAAATTTTTAAATGTGGTTATTTAACATTAGTTGGTCATTTATGGTTTTCATTATCACAGTATTTTGATATTCTGATGTATCTCTGTGCTCAGCTTTTTCTTCCTCTATAAGGATGTTATTACCAGCTTAACTCTCCATCGTCCTTCTCTCTCATTCAGCACATCGCTGCAAATCTCCCAAAGCACTGAAATTAAGACGTCACTTCAGCCGCCAAAAACCGAACAAAGTGAGAAAACACACACAGCCACGTGCCACTAAATCACGTCACACTAATTACAGTCCTACAGAGAAGCGGAGAGGAGAAGAAGCTGTGGGAAAGACGAAGATGTCAGCGGAATATCGGGAGACAATTTCCCTTTTTTTCCCTAAATTCACACACACACACACACACACACTCACACACACGCACCCTGTAATTAAAATGGAAATAAGAAATTCTTAATTCAAATATAAGCAAACCTGACAATAATGAACTGAATAGTGAATCTGTATTTATGAATTAAACCATTTATCTGTAAATATCTGTTATCATAATTAAAGCAAATGCAATTTTAAAGATTATTACTACAAAACACAAGTTTTAAAAACAAGACATCTAATTAATTATTCATCATTAATAATCACTAACTTAGGGATAATAGTAATGTACATTTTTTTGACATGCTTGTGAAACTGTAATTAGCTGAAACCTTTTTTTGTTTATTTTTTATATTTTGTTTATGTTTAGTCAAGAAACCACAATGCGATGTTAATAAAACTGAAAACACCTAGCATGAATTATAAAGTGTTACAATTTTGTGTTTTTACAAACTGAATTTTTTTGGTTAAGTTTCATTTAAAATATGAGTTATTTTATTTTTTACATTTTATATATAATAAATAATTACCTTTGCACCTCACCTGTCTGACAGATGATGATAATTTTTTTTACAAAACACACACACACACACACACACATACACACACACACACACACTCCTTGTTTCTCTAATAAAATTAGCTGGTGTGTGATCTGATTAACGAGTAGCTGATTCAACTAACACACAAACATTCAATTACATTCAAACTGAAACTTCACGGTTTTATGGACGCTGATATTCTCAAGTGTGAACTGCTGTAAACACCTAATCTCTCTTTCTTTCTCACACACACACACACACACACACACACACACACACATATACACTCACACACACACACACGCCCTGCGGCTGAACGAGTTTTTGTGGTTTTGAGTCACTAAGATGCTGCAATTTCTCCTAATCCTGTGTGATCATCTCTCATTTACACACATCATTATAAACACACACACACACACACACACACACACACAGGCACTTGTTACTGTGCTTAAATAACTTTTGATTATTTTAGCACAATTATCTCATTGATATATGAAAGACATTATTGTGTGTTTATTTATTTATTTGTTTGTTCGTTCGTTATAATCGTGTGTTCTCTCACAGAGTCACATTACGGAGTGCGCAGCTCTCAAATGCTAAACAAAATTAAACAAACAATTTAATGGGATTTCAAAAAGTGTTTCGAAACACTTTCGATTTTACTACACACACTCCACCTGGACATCTTTCCTAGCATTATTAGTAGCTGCATTTTGTAGTCCAATAATTTCCTGTTTGTTTTAGTCCTCCAGGTTTTTTTTTTTTAACGAATCCACACATTTCTTCTAGTCCACAAGTTTAATTACTTAAATATAGTTTCCAATTATTTACAGTCCTACTTTGGTACAGATCCCTAGTTTTCCTAGTACTCTAGTCTCATAGTTTTTCTAGTCATCCAATGTTTTGGTTTCTCTACTTCCTTAGTCCCTCTAGTCTGTCCAGGTCAGTAGAGTTCCCTACTTTTCTTTTTGTCCTCTTTGACTCAACTTGGTTCGCTAGCTCCATGTGTTTCTAGTCTTCGGGTTCCAGTCCAGTCCACAGGTTTTACTAGATTCGTATAAATCCCCAGATATTCCTAATCTAGTATTTTTTCTGCTACCATGTTGTCTTGATTTTACTAGATACCTTGTTTTGTAGGTTACAAATTTTACTAGTACTGTGAAGTTCCCGATTTTTTTCTATCGTGATAATTTGTAATCCTCTAATGCTTTCATTTATCCAGTCTCTTACACACTCTACATTCCCTAGTCCCTCAGCGCCTTCACTTTGTTGTTATAGTTCCCTCATTTTCCTAAGTTAGATATTTATGTTATCTTGAGCATGAGGTCAGTTGTGTGAAGAATTTTATGCCATGTCCTAATCTCATACTCTATTCTAAATATTAAATACAGCATGAACAACTAAAAATAAATGAACACAGTTGAGAAGTTGTGTTAGATTCTGTGTGTTGTGTAATTTGGGATGGAGCCTTGAAAGTGCTGTTAAGAACACTAACTAGACATGATGTCTGCAGTTTGGGACGGAGCCCTCGGGCTGTGTTTGGACTAAAACTGTGGAGAGATTTGTGAGGTGAACTGCCATCACTCTTTAAAAATGAGTGTGTGTGTGTGTGTGTGTGTGTGTGTGTGTGTGTGTGTGTGTGTGTGTGTGTGTGTGTGTGTATAGGGATGCTTGTACATGCTTCAGAAACAAAGCGCTTCATTCACACAGCAGCATTCCTGACGTCTTTGTGACAGACCCCGAGGTCATGTATGACAGAGACATGATTAGAAACTGAGTTGTTTACTTTCGCCTCATCCTGAGACAGCACAGTTTAAGAGTTTCACTTCCTGATGATGGCATTGAAAGAACAACAGCCAATCAGAAACTGCTACAGACTCTATCTCAAATCACGCAAATATTATATTATAAACACACTGTAGATACCATAGTTACCTAGGGACACTGGAGGGATCTAGGGGACACTGTAGACTATGGGAAAGGGAAACTCTGGGACAAGGAAATGAGTGGACAATGAAAACTAGGGACCATGATGGAAAGGGGACAGTGGGAACTAGTCAAGACTGAAGAATAGGAGACAAGAGTAAGAGACAAGTGATTGAAGACACAGGAAACTAGGGCACAAAGAAAACTAGGAAACACTGTAAACTGTGGGACAAGAAAACTAAAGGAAACTGTACGAAGGTCAAGTAGGAAATGAGATGACAGTGAAAACTAGGGACTATGGGGAAAAGGGACAACTTATCTACAAGACTGGAAACAAGGGAAAAAATGGAATGAGTGTTGAGTGAAAAGTAGGGAACACTGAAAACAAGGGGACAATGTAAGCTAAAAGACAAGCTATCTAGGGAACACTGGAAACTACTGAAAAAGGGAAACTCAGGGATTCAGTAATGAGTGGACAAAGAAAACTAGGGAACATGGGAACAAGGGACAGTGGAAACTAGTTAAGGCTAAAGAGTAAGGGACACTGGAAACTAAGAAACAACCTATCAAGGGGACATTGGAAACAAAGGCACACAGAAAAATATGAGAATCTGTAAATTGCAGGACAAGAAAATAAAAGGACTCTGGAAAGCAGGAGATGTGGGGACAACGAAAACTAGGGACCGTAGGGAAAAGGGACAACCTGTGTAGGGGACACTGGAAACTAGGAGGCAATGGAAAGCAGGGAGAGTGGAAAATAGTGAACAATGAAAACAAGGGGACAATGTAAGCTAAGAGACATGCTGTCTAGGGGACACTGGAAACTGGGGCACAGAGAAATCTTGTGGGACAAGGAAGCTAAAGGACACTGGAAAATAGGAAATGAGAAGACAGTCAAAACTGGGAATCATGGGAAAAAATGGAAAGTGGAAACTAGGTAAGACTTAATGGTAAGGGACACCGTAAACTCAGAGACACTCTATCTCGGGGACACTGGAAACAAAGGAATTGACAAGGGACAGTGGAAAATATAGGACACTGAAAATGAGGGGACAAAGTAAGCTAAGAGACAAGCTATCTATTTGACATTGGAAAGTAGGGCACAAAGAAAACTAGGGGACAAGGACACTAAAGGACATTGGAAAATAGGAAATGAGGGGACACTAAAGAACATAAGGAAACTAGAACACTGAAAAACTGAAAAACTTTCAGTTTTAAAATAATTTAGAAGGAATCTAGTGCACATTGTAAACTAGGGAACAAGAGGAAGTAGGGAGCATTAACTTGTATTTGAAAAAACATTTTAAAAAGGATGACAACCTATTTATGAAGTTATATCCAATATGAATATATATATATTCATACAATATATATATATATATACATATACACACACACACGTTATTGAGTAACAGTATATAAAGCCTTTTCCTGGTGCAGTATGTAAATATATATTACTATTAGGCGTCTCTAATCTGATTAACACACTATTATACTAATATATTTTCTAGTGTAAGTGCACGTCATAGGAAATTGAACAGACAGCTGTAAAAGCACTGAGCACCAGCAGAGGGCAGTATCCAGCTCTCAGCTCATAGAATCCTCAAACACAGGAAGTAACTGCAGGACACTGAAACCCAGAGACATCATCATGAATTAGTCCCTAATTCTCTAGTTTCCTTCTATTCCGCTAACATACTAGCGTCTTTATTTTCCTAGTACCCCCTCCCCCCCCCGGCCTTTTTAGCCCCCTTGTGTTTCTGATTTATTTGTATATTTTTATAGATTACACTTTTTCTAATGTTTCTTTTTTTTTTCTTGCTTCTTTATTTTTTACTAGTTTTTTTCTGGTAGCATGTCTCTAGCATGTCTAGTTCTTTCTAACCTTCTAGTTACTTGTATTTTCCTAGTCTTTCTAGTCCTCTAGCTGATACCTTACATTTTTTGCTAGTTTCACTAGTTCTCTAGTTTTCCTAGACCCCTAGTTTTGTGATCACCGAGTCCTTCCAGGTCATCATAGTTCCCTGTTTGTTTTCTTTTTGTCATTTTTAGGTGTTTTTTCCATAGCTCCTAAGTCTCCATGTGTTTCTTGAGTTTTGAGTCCACAATTTGCACTACAGTAGTTCTCTAGTTTCCTACTATTCCACTTTTCCTTCTAGTTCTGCTTCTTTTAGTCCTCTGTTTTTCTTATTTCCTTATTTCCTAGTTCTGCAATTTCCACAGTCCCCTAGTTTCTTAGTGCTGTCAGTTTTCCTAGTTTCCAGATGAGGAGGTCAAGAGTTATAAACATAAAATGTTATAAACATGGCCAATTTTCAGAATTTGCTAGGTTTCATAATTTTCTATTCCCTGTGTTCTCATTTTCTAGTTTTTTTTTTAAATAATTCCATATATTTGTTATATTTTTCACATTTGTTTATCCACAGTCCTCAATTTTTTTAGTCCCTTACTTTTTCCTCTTCCTAGTTCACAAGTCATATATTCCCCTTGTTTTCTAGTTTGGATTGTTCCCTATTTTTTCTAGTTCCCTAGTGTTTCTAGGCAGGATCTCTTGTGCTTATATTGTGCTTGTGTTTTTCAAATGTTACTAAACCGTTGTGTCAGTAAACACATTTTGAACATGAGAGTGGAGCAGTAAAGATAATAACACACATTCCGGTTCTGCTGCACTTGTGGGGACCTGAGTGATAACAGTGGTAGTAATTGCCACCAGCATCCTGGCGTTTTTAGTTCCCTAGTTTCCATAGTATATCTAGTTTTCATAGCCTGTCTGTGGTCTGGTCTTTGTAGTCATGTTTTTCCTAGTACCCTAGTTTTCCTAGTACCCTAGTTTTCCTAGTACCCTAAATTTCCTTGTGCGCTATGTAAAGTTCCCTACGTTCCCAGACTTTCTATTTTCTTTGTTTTCTACACTGCATAATTTCCTACTTTTACTAGCTCCTTAGTCTAGTCTCTTACTTTTCCTTGTCGGATTAATCCTCCTAGTTTTTTCCAGTCTCTTGCATCCCAGTTTTTGTACGCGCGTCCCCCCCCCCCCAGAATTCTTTAGTAACATTTCCCACAGTGCATTTCAGTTACAATTATATAGAGCATCACATCTTGCCATCTTGTTGCTATATTTCAGCACCGAAACACACACACACACACGCACACACACACATACAGATTTTAGGTGCCCCTATAGTGACCCACTGTGTAGCTACCAGCTAATTTAATAGGCTGTAACACAAAGGTCAGAATGATGGTCTCCAACATGCACACACACACACACACACACACACACACACACACACACACACACACTCATTTATGGACAGCCAGTGTGAAGGTAGTTTTATCCTCATCAAAGGTCAAAGATCAGCTCGCACTTTATGGTGTCATCACTCACCCTGATCCCTTAATGAGTTTTTTATTAGGCTGAACACACAGACAGCAATAATGTGACCTCACACACACACGCACGCGCACACACGCACACACACACACACACACACGCACACACACACGGCATATCACAAGCACTTTAGGTTTTATTTATCTGATGAAATCTAATAACATAAAACTAAATGCCGTTTAGTGAACTCGGACTTTTGGACTCTACTATATCCTGTATAGTAACACCACACACACACACACACACACACACACACACACACACTATTCTTCCTCTGCAGGTAAAATCAGTGTGACCCGTGTGTGAACTTCTCTAAGATCGATACCTATAAATCGTCCTTTCCTCTTCCGTCGTCCTGCGAGTTCATTTCCTCCGTTTCTCAGTGCATTCATTACACTGACACGTCCTCATTAGCACCACACTGAACCCCCACTAGTGCTAGTGCCTTCTCTGGGGTACAGGGTATTTAGAGAGGCGTTTTGAGGGGTAGGGGTGTTTAGTGTGTTGGAGTATATAGAGTGGTGTTTAGAGGGGTAGGGGTATTTAAAGTGGTGTTTAGAGGGGCAATAGAGGAGATGAAGATGTATTATTAGAGGGAGTAGGGTCTGTGTGGTAGTGGGTAGATGGTAAGGGGTAGTTAAATAGGGTAGGTGTTTAGAGGGGTGCATAGAGTGGTGGTTAGAGGGATGATGGAGAAGATGAGGAGGTTTATTAGAGGGGACAGGGTCTGTGTGTTAGTGGGTAGATGGTAAGGGTAGGTGTTTTTAGTGGGGTAAGGGTGTTTAGAGACGTAGAGAGGATAAGAAGTGTTGTTTAGTACAGTGAGTATGAGTTTTTAGTACAGTGTTTAGAGAAGTTGGGGTATTTGGAGATTTAGGGGTGTTTAAGGCAAAATGGAGTGTTTACAGCAGTGTTTAGAGGAGTGTTTACAGAGGTATGGTGTTTAAACAGGAGTGTGGGGTGTGTATAGGTGGAAGGGGGTGTTTATAGAAGGTAGTGGTAATAAAGTGGTTATAAAGCTTACAGAGGTATGGTGTGTTTAGGGTGTGTATGGATGGTTAGATCTCTTACCTGTCTCCGCTCTCACCTTCTCTCACCTGTCTCTTCTCCCTCACCTTCTCTCACCTGTCTCCTCTCTCACCTTCTCTCACCTGTCTCTTCTCCCTCACCTTCTCTCACCTGTCTCCTCTCTCACCTTCTCTCACCTGTCTCTTCTCCCTCACCTTCTCTCACCTGTCTC
>JAKKZJ010000018.1:669757-675054 GCA_033441845.1 Pangasius mekongensis | reverse complement strand
CAGTCTCTGTTCTCTGGGCAGCCAGGTTCTCCTGTGCCGGCCCTTCTCCACGGCGAGACTGTGCTCACTCAGCCTGTGCCTGGTCAGGATGTGCCTCTGCTTTATATCTCTGTCTCTCTCTCTCTCTCTCTAACACTCACTCCCTGTCTCTCTCTAACACTCACTCCCTGTCTCTCTCTCTAACACTCACTCCTTGTCTCTTTCTCTCTTCCTCGTCAGTTTATCAGAAACTTCACATGATAAACACCCTTCCAGATACCATCGCTCTCTCTCTCTCTCTCTCCATCCCTCGCTACCTCTGCAATGCTCCATCCATCATGGCCTCCACTCAATTACACAGCCATCATTTCTCCTGCTTACACACTCTCACTCCCCCTCACTCCTACACCACACCCCCTCACTCCCCCTCACTCCTACACCACACCCCCTCCCTCCCCCACACTCCTACACCACTCCCCTCACTCCCCCTCACTCCTACACCACTCCCCCTCACTCCTACACCACTCCCCTCCCTCCCCCTCACTCCTACACCACTCCCCTCACTCCTACACAACCCCCCCCCACTCCCCCTCACTCCTACACCACTCCCCCTCACTCCCCTCATTCCTACACCACTCCCCTCACTCCCCTCACTCCTACACCACTCCCCTCACTCCCCTCACTCCTACACCACTCCCCTCACTCCTACACCACTCCCCTCACTCCCCTCACTCCTACACCACTGCCCCTCACTCCTACACCACTCCCCTCACTCCTACACTACTCCCCCTCACTCCTACACCACTCCCCTCACTCCTACGCCACCCCCTCACTCCTACACCACTCCCCTCACTCCCCTCACTCCTACGCCACTCCCCTCACTCCTACACCACTCCCCTCACTCTGATACCACACCCCCTCACTCCTACACCACTCCCCTCACTCCCCTCATTCCTACACCACTCCCCTCACTCCTACACCATTCCCCTCACGCCCCTCACTCCTACGCCACCCCCTCACTCCCCTCATTCCTACACCACGCCCCTCACTCCTACACCACTCCCCTCACTCCCCTCACTCCCACACCACTCCCCTCACTCCCCTCATTCCTACACCACTCCCCTCACTCCTACACCACCCCCTCACTCCCCTCACTCCTACACCACTCCCCTCACTCCTACACCACTCCCCTCTCTCCTACACCACTCCCCCTCACTCCGACGTCGCTCCCCCTCACTCCGACACCATTTTATCAGAGATTACAGCTTAAGCTGTGCATAAATCATGTGTGACATGAGAGCCCACGTATGTAAAGGCCATCTGGTTCAGTTCCATTCATCACATCGCTCCCTGACCTTCTCTTCCCCTCCACATGATTAAGGTGCAGTTCTCCACATTTAGCCTCATCTATCAGTGATGTAATTTCAGATCGAGCAGGAAGTCTGAAGTGATTAAACTATAAATCAGTGCTGAAGTTCAGCTTCGCTAGGTAACCATACAGCGAGAAGAGTGTAAAAATAGCTTTTTATAGAGCTTAGTGTATATTTAGTTCATATTTTAAAATTCTAGCTGATGTAATAATATTAAAAACTCTATTTATACAACACACATTTAAAATGCAGCTCAAAGTGCTCTAAAGTCTGAAGTTAAAAACAGAACTAAAGAAAGTTTAATATAAAATAGCAAACTAGGCAATGAACTGAAGAACAGCAATGCAAAATACAAAATACTTAATTAACACAATATAATACTACTGTCTCAGTAAAAGTAAAGCAAATAACAGCTATGTGAAAGCTAAAGTGGAGGCTTAGTTTGGTTTTTAATCAGTGATAGAGCAGCTATTTAGAGCTATTTAGACTTACAGTGGTTTAGCTTAGCATTAATTACAGTTATTATTTTGAAAAATAAAAAATGTGTGTGTGTGTGTGTGTGTGTGTGTGTGTGTATAGAGCTACAGCAGGTGTTTCCAGTCAAGCAGTCATTATTCCAACATTCCCCCACACTGGCAGAGATGAAACAAAAGAACAACAGTGTATGTGTGTGTGTGCACGCATGTATTTAGGCCTTTTAGAGGACAATATAGGGCCAAATGTCCTCACAAACATAGTGTTTTAACAGCTTTATTACGAAAAATAATAATAACAATGAAAAGATTTCCTTATGGTCACCGAGGTTAAGATGGATTAGTGTAGGTCCTCATAAAGATGGCAAAAAAAACGAATGTGTGTTTTTGTGTGTGTGTGTGTGTGTGAGAGAGAGAGTGAGAGAGAGAGAGCTGGATGGAGAGATGCTTGTTGAGCCCCTCCCCCACCCCTACACCTCTCTCTTCCTCACTCTTTCTCTCTCTGATTGCTTTGCACTGATGAAATTTTAATGGGTCCTTTATAATCGAAATAGCTTTACCACACACACACACACACACACACACACACACACACATGCTGGTTATACTGCAGATGCTGTTTTAAAATCTTTTTTTAATACAATTACTGTATATATACATATAGATAATGTTCTAATAATACAGGATGTGTAATATTTAATATTCCTCTACTAGTAATAATGTTAGTGCCAGATGTTGTGATGTCTTCATGACTAGCACCGGATCTCTAGGTCAGATGCCTTGTCTCTCATCGTTCCTGTGTTTGTGTGTCTGCTTTAAACAGCATGAGAAAAAACCTGTCTGCGAGCATAAGCATGATTTATGAGCGATATGAAGCGATGTGGCTGTGAGCTGAATTACTCCGCTGTTAGATAAGCAGGAAAGTTTATGACGCTGCAGTTTGAGTCGATTTAAATTCACCGCTGCTCTGCTTTACATTTTATTCCTATACGATCTGACAAATAACGAATGAATATTTTCTGTGAAATAAACACAGCCTCTCTTTCGAGGCAGCCGACATCCATCAACATCCTGAGCGTCGAGCAGCACATCGGCAATTTCTGTCTAAAATTGGTTTAGCCGAGCTTTTCCACAGCTTGTGCGTGACTGAAATCGCACATAAAATCCGCGAAAAATCAAATAAATAAACAAAAAAATATTTTTCACTTTGAATAAATGTGTGTTGAAAGACGAAAGTCTCAGGAAACAGAAAAGCAGAGTTTGCACTTCTACTTGGAGACGGATTTAAACCTGATTATGGGGCGGGGCTAGTGAAAGGAACATGGCGATTCAGTAAGAGTGGATGCTTCACATTTCATTAATTCCACCTCCATGCTTCTCTTCCTTGCTACTTAGCTCCTCCTTCTGAGGAAGTGGAGAAAGGATGCAAGAAAAGGAAATGGAGAACAAACTGAGTGCTCTCTGAAGCATCACTTTAAAGCGAATTTAGTGAATTCACTTATTAATTAAAATGTTACTGCGTGTGTTACTGACTTCTCCATTTTTAAAGCAAGGCATGTAAATGAATTAACCTTCATACACAGCTGTATTTGTACCAATTGTTTATTTAATTGCAATTATTCATTATCCTCCTCTATGCTCGTTCCTTGATTACGCCAGCTGCATTTTAATTTTTGATTTCTGGGTCGTGGACTGAAGGATGTAGAGTCGAGGAATCAAGCAAGTGTCCACCAGAAATTTGGGAAGCACCGTGATCATGATTTCTAGCTTTCCAATTTGGTTCGTTGAAACTGTGAGCTACATTAAAAAGCAGCAGCAGAAAAATTCCACAGTCAGCAGAAAGAAAAGACCACGGCCCGCTTTCCCGAACTGCTTTCGGCTCATGCTTCAGGACGTCGAATATTCAGGGTTAAAAAAGACCAAAGCAAATTCCAAAGTTAGTAACCAAAATGTGCTGTCATTAACCATTTAAATGAATTATAATTATAGAATTATAAATATTATAAAAATTCAGTTCTTCAGTGAAACAAAAATTACAACATGCCTTGAAGTGCTTTATTCCTCTTACACCACAGCGATTCACCAATGATTACAATTTCACATTTATTAAAGAACATTATGCTTTCTATCCATTTAGAGTTGCATTTAATCTTGTAGCAGCTATTATGTAAGCAGCCTCTCTCTTTTCTCTCTCTTAAAGTTTATAAGATTAAAAAAAAAATGCAGCTTGTCATGTTAGCGAGAAGCTGCAAAGCGCAAACGCCTCTGTCCTGAAGACATCGGAAAACTTAAAGTTCCAGCTTTACCTCTGACTGTTCCAAAGCGCTGACACTGGAGACTCCTTCCATAAATGATACATAAACATCTCCTTACAGGAAACTTCACCACATCAATGACTTCTTTAATCTGTTTATGTGGAGCGTCCACCACACAATAACGTATCAGAGTGAGCGCATTAACATAAACCCGCGCTCCTGTCAGAGCTGCTGTTATAGAGAAGTAATCAACACCTTCTGACCAATCAGCCTCCAGAATTCAACAGCACGGTTTAAAAAGTGTTGTAATATAGAATATCATACATTATTATACATCATATGATGCAATCATGAGAACTTATCCAAAACAGATAATAAGAATAAGGGCAGAATACAACTGCAGTGTGTGTGTGTTTGTGTGTGTGTGTGTGTGTGTGTGTGCTGTATATAATGAGCGGATAAAAGCTCATCAAAAGCATTGACTCGTTATGAATAATTGAGAATGTTGTTAAAAAGCTTTCCGGAGGACGAACGCATTCCTCTTCCAGACGCGAGACGACAATTCCAATTATTATTAAACCACCATCGCTAATCTTCTCATTCACAGGGTTAAACAAAAACCCCAAATACAATTATGCTTCATAACTTCAAATAACGAGGAAACAAACAGATCACGGCTGGAGGATGAAAAGGAAATGTGTCGATACAGTGTGGATTAAAAGGAAGTACATCTGATTAACTTCCTTACAACTCTCACTGGTCAGAGACGGCTTTTAACACTGTTCCAATTCACAAGCGCTCGTCTTTCCGTAGAGTTCTTGCTGCTACTTTTTGTGTCTTCTTTTACTCTCTCTCTCTCTCTCTTTCTTCTGAACATGAGCTCGTGTCTAGAAATAGAAATGGATCATGTTGTGAATCTGCTGAGAGATGTAAGAGCCGGGTTTCTCTCTCATGGCCCTAAAAGAAACATCTATCTATCTATCTATCTATCTATCTATCTATCTATCTATCTATCTATCTATCTATTCACCTCTTCCTTGCCACCTAATATTTTTCCTTCTCATTGTATTCTTTTTCTCTCTTTCTATTGTTTCTTTTTTTCCTTCCATGCAGTTTGTTTTTATTCCTGTTTGCTGACAAATGGTGTTTTATTTATTTGTTGTTCCTCACATGCACATATGCTTATTGATGGACTCAGAGTTCTCTTCTCCTGCCAACAT
>JAKKZJ010000018.1:649757-667257 GCA_033441845.1 Pangasius mekongensis | reverse complement strand
AAATTTAGGAGACACAGTAGGGTTCGAAGGAGCTTAATAAAACAAACACTAAACACAAGGGGACAGTGGGATTGAGAATTTATGGCACACAGGAATCAAATCATGAACCCTGACATAACCTGACACTGAGGTAAAACAGCACAGCGTACTGAGTGCTACCGTCGCCTACCTTTCTTCTCTAACAGCAAAAAATATCCTGATTTAAACTTCCACGAATTTCAGAGAGACGACCATGACTGGGAAAGATGGATAACGTAAATTAGGAGAGAGGAAAGTGCAGAATATACCACCCTGTGTGTGTAGGCAGCATGCCATTTTCTTGACATCTTCTTGATTTCATCTGACTGCTGAAGCTGTGGTCCGCAAAGAGCTTACACAGCATGTATGAGATCTCACTGTGGAGAGGTATAGATCAGGAGAGGGGTAAAAAAAGACTTTCCAGAACATTAGATGGACCACGGAACATCATGAAAGCCATCATCAACAAGTGGAGAAAATGGAGCGCCACAGTGATATCACGAAGAACAATACGTTCTTCAAAACTGACGAAAGGACAAGAAGAAAACCTATCAGGGAGGCTGCCAAGACACCTACAGCAACATTAAAGGAGCTGCAGGAACATCTGGCAAGTACTAGTCACTCTCTGTATGAGATACAATCTCTCGTATTCTTCACATGTCTGGGCTGTGGGGTAGGGTGGCTAGACTGATGCCATTTCTCAAGAGAAAACATCTAAACACACCTAAATCACCCCAAACCATGTGCCAAACTGTGTTATGGTCTGATGAGACCAAGGTATTATGTAAAAGACAATTTTGGTGCAAAAACAAGACAGTTTATCCCCTAAAGACCACCACATCCATGGTGAAGCATGGTGGTGGCAGCATCATGGTATGGGCCTGCTTCTCTTCAGCTGGAACTGGGGCTCTAGTCAAAACAGAGGGAAGACATGAGTGTACAGGAGACCCTCTCGCCGTCTGATAGATCTGGAGCATTTTAGCAAGGAAGAGTGGAATAAAATTGCTATGTCAGTAGACTCTTATCCAAAAACACAGAGTGCTGAATTACAAGAAAAAGGAGCTTTAACAACGTATTAGTTCACAAAGTGCCTACTTATGCAACCAGGTTACTGTTTTTTTCCCCTAAAAAGTTTCTATTTAATCTTTTACTTAAATGTTGTTGATTGGTATTTCACATTAAAGGTGGAAAAAACATCCCACATGATTTATCTTGCTTTCATATTTTTTAGATCTCAAAAATCTGCAATATTAAAAGAGGTGTGTACATTTTTTATAGACACTGTATTTACAGATCATCTGATGAATATAAACATTCAATTTTTTTAAACAAACAAAGTAAACTATAAAAAAGGCAAATCAGTATAATAAATTAAGAAATAATTTTCTGGTACTGAAAGTAGAGCTGGTCGATATGATATAATATCAGTATTGTGATGGCATGATACATATCGCAGGTATTGTAATGATGATTAGACTGTATTATTTTTTTTAACCCTTTCCGTTTCATGTATTAATGTATTTTTCTCGACATTGTAAATGTAAGTTGTTTATAGCTTTTTTTTAACGCAACACTCCTTTTTTCCTGGAAGTTTGTTACTGTTAAAATGTCTACAAGTATCGTGATATGATAAGTTTGTCATATTGCTCACCTCTAGCTGACTTATTCTTTCATTATACTGATGGTTTGGTTCTAAATGATGTTATAAACCCCAAAAAGGCACCACTTGCTTGGTTTTTGCTGCTAAACCAAACCGCTAAGTCATCATCGAGCTCTGTGAAAAGAGATCGCTAGAAGACATGTAAAACATGACACTAGAAACGAGCAAACTAAGAAACTAGACTCTAAATGTGGTATGTGTAGAATAAGGAATCTAGGGAAAAAGTAAGAAGTGAATAATGTAGGAACACTGGAATGTAGGGAGCAAGAAAACTAGGGGACAATGGACTTAGACACTAAAACCAGAAGATTATGGAAACTAAGTGGCATTGGGAATATGTCTCTCGGGGGCACGGAATCTAGTGAACAAGTAAGAAAGTGAATAGTGTAAACTTCAAACACTTCAATATAGAGAACAAGAAAACTGGGACTAGTGTAACTAGAGAAGAGAGAAAATAGGGGACAGTGAGAACCTGAAATCTAGCTGAAAAGGGAACTATAGAAAAAGGGGCCGAGACACTGAAAACAGGAGAAAAGCTAATCTAGGGGACAAGTAAGAAAGACTACAAACTCTGGAATGTAAGGAACAAGAAAACTAGGGGACTAGGGTAACTAGAGAAGAAGGAAAATAGTAAACAGTGTGAACTTGAAATTGGGACAAAGGCCCTAAACTCTGAAACCAGGAGGAAAAGTAATCTACGGGACACAGAATCTAGGGGACAAATAAGAAAGTGAACACTGTAGGAACTAGGAACATTGGAACATATGGAACAAGAAAACTAGGGGACTATGGTAACTACGGAATAAGGAAATTAGACGAAAATGGACCTAGACACTAAAACCAGAAGAATAAGGAAATTAGAGGACAAGGACTGTAGAGAAGAAGGGAAATAGGGAACAACAAAGAAAGGGGATACTGTAGACTTGGAAGACTAGAATGTAGGGAAGAAGAATCACAGGGATGAGGGTAACTACAGAAGAAGGAAACTAGAGGGCAGTATGTAATCTAGGGGACAAGGGAGCTAGTGAACACTGTAAACTAGGGAACATTGCTGTTGTACTGAAAATCAAGAACGCTAGTCAGTCAGACACAGCAATGACACACACACATCATTACATCACCATTTATCTCACACACACACGCACACACACACAAACAGGTGGCCTCTGTGTAATTAAAGATTGTGTAAATGGATTTGATGATGTAACGCTGTGACCTTTACACATCACTATTACACACCGTGTTCACACACACACACACACACAGAAGCATGAATAAAAAGGTCTTGATCATTTCTGCCTGACATTTCACCCTCATCACCAGTGAAGTCATGTGATAAAGGAGAAACACCACATTAACACACCCTTTGTGTGTTAACAGAGGTAAACTAATAACCTCTAAATAAGTGAATACATACATACATAAATACACACATACACACATACGAAAATACACACACATACATAAATACACACATACGTACATACATAAATAACATTCTGAACTTTTGAAGTGAAAAAAGTGAAACACTGAGCTTCAGCAGCTCCAAAACAATGAGAGAAGATAACACAAAATCCACAGAGCCTGTACTGTGTGTGTGTCTGAGAGAGAGAGAGAACTGAGAAAGAAAGAAAAAAAGAAAGAAAGAATTGTGAGTAGGGAATAGGGAATAGTGAGTAAAGAGTAGGGAATAGTGAGTAAGAAGTAGGATAGGGAGTAGTAATTAGGGAATAGTGAATAAGGAGTAGGAAGTAGGGAATAGTGAGTAGGTAACAGGAAATAGTGAGTAAGGAATAGGGAATAATAAGTAGGGAATAGGGAGTAGTGAATAAGGAGTAAGGAATAATGAGTAGGGAATAGGGAATAGTGAATGAGTAGTAGGAAGAAGGGAATAGTGTGTAAGGAGTAGGGAATAAGGAACAGTGTGTAGAGAATAGGGAATAGTGAGTAAGGAGTAGTGAGAAAGGAGTAGGGAATAGGGAGTAAGGAGTAGAATATAGGGAGTAAGGAGTAGGAAATAGAGAGTAGTGAGCAGGGAAAAGGGAATAGTAAATAAGGAGTAGAAAGTAGGGAATAGTGAGTAGGGAGTAGGAAATAGTAAATAAGGAGTAGGGAATAGGGGATAGGGGATAAGAGATAGGAGATAGACAGTAGTGAGTAGTGGATAGGGAACAGAGGATAAGAGCTAGGGGATAGGGCATAGGGGATAGGGATTATGGAATAGGGAGTACGGAATAGGGAGTTGTAAGTAGGGGATAGGGAATAGGGGATAAGAGATAAGAGGAAGACAGTAGTGACAGGAGATAAAAGATAGGTAATAGGGGATAGAGAGTACTAAGTAGGGGATAGGGAATAGGGGATAGGGAATAGGGGATAGGGAATAGGGGATAGGGAACAGAGCTCCATGTCAGACAGAAGCGCTAGGCGGTGTGTTGCTCAGCTCAGCTGTCAGTGTGTGTAGAAGGAGGAGGCGACACAAATCAGCATAAAGGAAAGGATAAAGCCTGCAGTCACAGCATGCTAATCTCTCCGCTAATCTCTCCGCTAATCCTGTTAGCTCATTCCCAAGACCAATCATCATTCTACTCATTCTGATTTTCTTTGTAATGTCTAAAACAGAACATTCTGGATTCATTCACTCTCCGTGAGCGCTGCGGAAAATTACAGCCAAGAGCAAAAGAACCGGCATTTGTTTTGTGTAATCTTTATAAATAATCTTCATATGTGAGGAAATGTGTGTGTGTGTGTGTGTGTAGCAGTAATGCTAACGCTGCTGTGTAATGGTTTCTCCACTGATTTTGCCTGTGACGTCATTTCACACAATTATTCACGCCCATTAATTGCATATGCAAATGAGCACTTGTAACAGAAAGTTTAACAGCATGTTCAACAGTCCTGCTACTTAAAATCTGCAGTATCGTACCACTTTCAGCACTGTGCAACCCTAAAACACACACACACACACACACACAAGCAATCAGTGCCATCCGCATCCCATCACAGATGGAGTCGCCTGTTCCAACACACACCAGCCAAAACGAGCAGAGGACAAATTAGTTGGCTGCATTTTGTTCCCCAAACACACACATACAGTGTGTGTGTGTGTGTGTGTGTGAGAGAGAGAGAGACAGAGACAGAGAGAGAAAGAAAGAGCAGTGAAATAGGGTAAAAAAAGGAGGGAAAATGAACTCAGGCTAATTAGGGAAATATCAGAGGATTTATAATTTAAGATCCCTAAAGTAGCATCTAAAACATTCTCTCAGAAGCCGAACAGTCTGCCGTGTGTGAGTGTGAGAGAGTTGGGCATATGCCCTCCAAATACAAGTTTTCTTTTGACAATGTGTCAGATATTTGCTTAACATTTGGAAATATCTCCTACTTAAACATACACACACAAAACACACACACCTGAGGATAGCAGATGGCATTCCACTGACACCATCTGACACAAATGGCAAGGGATCAAACCCATCAGCACCTGCCAGCAAAACTGCATTTCCTGAAAAGTCTGGGCCAATTACAGTGCAGGGTAGTGATGCGCTTTCCAGAACGGGCCAATCACATTGCTGATAGCCAAGTTAGGATATTAATGAGTGTATATGGTATGTTAATGAGTGTATACTGAACATTAATGAGTGTATATGGTATGTTAATGAGTGCATACTGAATATTAATGAGTGTGCATGGTATATTAATGAGTGCATACTGAATATTAATGAGTGTGCATGACATGTTAATGAGTGTATACTGAATAGTAATGAGTGTGTATGGTATGTTAATGAGTGTGTACTGAATATTAATGAGTGTGCATGGTATATTAATGAGTGCATACTGAATATTAATGAGTATGTATGGTATGTTAATGAGTGTGTATGGTATGTTAATGAGTGTATATTGAATATTAATGAGTGTGTATGGTATGTTAATGAGTGTGTACTGAATATTAATGAGTGTGTATTGAATATTAATGAGTGTGTATGGTATGTTAATGAGTGTGTACTGAATATTAATGAGTGGATATGGTATGTTAATGAGTGTGTATGGTATGTTAATGAGTGTATATTGAATATTAATGAGTGTGTATGGTATGCTAATGAGTGGATACTGTATATTGAATATTAATGAGTGTGTATGGTATGTTAATGAGTGTATATTGAATATTAATGAGTGTGTATGGTATGTTAATGAGTGGATACTGTATATTGAATAGTAATGAGTATGTATGGTATGCTAATGAGTGTATACTGAATAGTAGTGAGTGTGTGAGGCGAGGATTTTACATGTGTTTATCTCCTCCCGTCTTGACCCAGTGTATACTGGGTTTGGGAAAATCTTAACTTTTTATCTTCTTTTGTTAAACCTACTCTCCATAATCTAGGAGTTACTATGGGCTATTCTTTGAGTCTCGATCAGCATGCAAATTGCTAAACTCAGGCCCGTTGTGCCCAGAGCTGAGAGGGAGAGGATTATACATGCATTTATCTCCTACCGTCTTGACTATTGTAATTCTTTTCCGCTTACAAGTGGTCCAAAATGCTGCTGCTAAGCTTCTGACCAAGTCATCTAGAAGGTCTCATGTAACACCAATTCTGATTTCTGTATACTGGCTTCCAGTTAAATATAGAATCCAGTTTAAGGTTCTTGTGATGAGGTTTACAGCCCTGCATGGTCAGGTACCTGCCCATATTACAGAGCTATTGCAGCCATACATTAATATTAGGAATCTGAGGGCCTCTGATCAGGGATTGCTGGTTGTTCCTCACTCTAGGCTCAAGACAAAAGGAGATTGTGCCTTTAAGGTTATAGCTCCTAAACTTTGGAACTCTCTTCCCCTTGGAGATCTAAGGTTTAAGATCTGTGGACACCATGGACACCTTTAAAAAGCAGCTCAAGACCCCAAAACTGTTTAAACTTGCTTTTGCTTAAATGTTGTTCTTTTTTATATTGTATTTTTATTTTACTGATTATTTTTCTGTGAAGCACATCTGTTCTTGAAAGGTGGTATATTAATAAATTAATTTATTTTTACTTACTGTATATTATTTACTGTCTACTGAATATTAAAGAATGTGTAGATTCCTGAAACGTCTGGCCAATCATATTGCAGTTTAGTTATATAAAGGAGTGTAAACCCAATATTAATGAATTACTATTGAGCGTATACTGAACATTGATGATTATATAAAGAATATAAAAGTGGTGTGTAAATATGTGAATATTAAATATTAATGAGTGCATACTGAATATTACTAAGTGTTTACAGAATATTGATTAGAGTATACAGAATGTATACTCGTGTATATTTGTCTGTGCTGAATATTAAGGAAACTAGTGTAGAAAGTAGAGTTTCCTGAAATGTCTGGCCAATCGCGTTGCAGCATAGTGACCCGCCTTCTAGAATGAACCAAACACTTTTCACTAATAACGTGAGCTGATCTCAGCCAGTTTATCCAGGTTCCTCTAGTGGAACAACTGAAGAACCCTTAAGGTTGCTGAATATTTCTAGAGTGCACGTGTACAAAAACACAAGACGAGCGTCAAACAGAAATCTACAGGTTCTGAATGTGTAACTAAACAGTGTGTTTAACAAACATAAGATTCAAGATGTTCTAGTTTAGGCTACGTCCACATTAATAAATTTGAAAGCACATCTTTTCTCTATATTTTGGTCTTTGGTCCACAGTGAGAAGGTGTTTTCGAATTGTAGTTTGGACTCAGAAAACAGAGATTTTGCAAAACAGTGAGGCATTTTTAGTCATGTGGTGCAGTCATGTGACTCATTCAACTCAAAACAAACAAGATGGTGGACGATGTTGTACTGCAGTTGTTGTGCCTGCTATCCAGTTTGATAGTGTTGTTAAAGATTAATGTCATTGTGTACAACCTTCAGATTGCATTTTTTCAAAGGAGATGGAATGGAATTTTCAAACAGGAGACGGAAAGTAAATAAACGCCTGATGGAAATAACGCAGGCCAAAGCTTCTTGTGTTTTTATGCATCCGCACTATAGGGATGTAAGGATTTTCAGACGTTTCTGCGTGGACAAGCAATTTTTGGAAACCGTTTGAAAACCCCAGAGTACACGGAGACTGTTTTTAAACGAAAACGCGGTTTTCAGATCTGTCTGGATTAATGTGGACGTAGCCTTAGACGTGAATGTTCTTAGAGGAAACATGGGGAGGTAAACAGGCAGCCCAAACTGTAGAGCGGAGTGTAACAGAGGAGACGATGAGATAAAGATTCTGAGACAGATAGAGAGGAGGAGAACTTCATGATACAGCAGGGAGGATCTGTTCACATCAGTGACACGTTTGTGTGGAAATCTCATGAACTCTACGTCCTCCTCATGCACAGATCCATGGAGACTGACGGCCTCTTTTACTCACTCCACTGTACTCACTCCATCCAAACATCATTCAGCTTTCTCCAACTAGATTAGAACCAAACACAGTTTTAAGGAGGAGGTTCTTCTTTACGATGGAGCAGAAGATCACCAGAGGTTCAAATGTGCACATGAATCTGATGTATACAAACTCATGAAAACATGAAGAAATGCGGGTCCACATTCAGATTATTAAAATCACCTGCGTGTAGTCCAAACCTCCGAGGTTGCCAGATTATTCTTGAGTAAAAGCATCCGAGACAGAGTTTTTCAACAGCGTCTAGATCACAGACAATTTAAAACTGAAAAATAAAAGACTGATATGATGCTTTGTGAGTGAGAAGACGGCGAGTGTTGAAATAAATCTAACAGGAGCCTCGTATATCACCTATATGTTACTGCATGAATAGAGCTAGTTGTAATGATCACATTAATCACTGGATTATTTTATAAAAAATTGCTTCCATACTCATTATTCAGCAGCACATAGAATAGCACTTGATCCAGCGCATCCTGTTATTTAGCTTTTTTTTATAACTCCAACAGATACTCACGTGCACAACTTAATGACGCCACGAGACACTGGATCGAGGTCATTAAATCGTATGCGGGAAACGTGTGAAGGAAACATGCCCACAGTTCGAAGGCTAATCTGACCGAGCGCTCATCTGCTAGGCTTACAGCTCACTTAAAGTGCTTTTATAGTTTTAGCCTTAAAAAATTCACTCATCGAGATGAATAAGATGTGTCAGTGTGAAAAACACAAAGTTATTGTACACTTTAAAGGGACAATATTATTAAATGATAAATAGTGTCTTATTTATTACTTTAAAGTTGACCTTAAATGACATTTTTAATGTTATTTATAGTCAATATATAAATTTCAGTGTAAAATGTTCTTGTTACATCAAACTGTCAGATAGTGGCGCTGGATTTAGCACGAGCCGATATTACCCAAGAAACAGATCAGGATTGAGGGTAACAGACACGCCTCTGTTTTACTGAAACTCCGCCCCCTGTGAGTAACGCTCACGCAAGTTCTGACTAGCACTTAGGTCTGTAGCTACGTCTAAAGTCTGAATACCGATGCACACAACTGCATTATAAAATCCGCACTACTCTACACACTTAACTCTACTCTGATTCGGACTCATTAAAGATTCTGTGTAGAACCTTACGACTCAGGGGTTCCTTCTCAGCAGGAAGCTAACCAAAGGAACCCTTTTATCGAAGATCTTTTTGTGGCTCTTTATCAGTGCTGGGATGTGAGAACCTTGAGAACCCTAATAAATGTGTGTAACAATCCCTGAATACTCGGTTCAGAATTTCATTCACCACGGCTGATGATGAGGACGACAGGAAATTGGAAACTGATCAAATAAACCTGCAGCATCTCTGAATTCCAGTGGTTTTTTAAAAAAAATACCTGATTAAACTCATTAGCTGGATGTTGTCTGTCCAAAATAAGTCCTTTATTGGTGCCCGAGGGCACAAATCAATGACAGAGGAGGGAAAATTAGGGCGTTATTATTACATCCAGCACAATGCACACAATGAAGCATGTCCCATTCATTCACACTGCAAATATTCTCACCCTGGCACACAAAGTCATTCAGTTCTGGTTTAAATTCAGCATGTATAATAATTCTCAGGATCTCCATGTGCACTTCATCTGGGTGGCACATTATTCAATCTGTGCATCATTAACAATAAAATATGCAGAAAATAAAAAAAAGAGGGGGAAAAAGGAAAATGAGGGACAGCACCCATAAAGAAGAAGAAGAAGAAGCACGCGCTGGTCTGCAATCTAATGCACTTTTCATTTTAAATGTAACGCGTCATTAGTGTGATTAGTGTTATTGATCAGATCCCAGCTCATCTGCAACTCATCTAAAGCACATCACATCAGCATTACACGTTTCTGAGGGTTACTAGAAAGCTACAAACAAATCACACACACACACACACACACACACACACACACATACATACACACACATACACACACACACACACACAGGGTTAAATTAAAGCTCAATCTGCTTCCGTTTTGGATA
This sequence comes from Pangasius mekongensis, assembly GCA_033441845.1. Lineage (NCBI taxonomy): Eukaryota > Metazoa > Chordata > Actinopteri > Siluriformes > Pangasiidae > Pangasius > Pangasius mekongensis. The sequence goes on along the minus strand of JAKKZJ010000018.1, from coordinate 657,140 downwards.
AAATTGCGCACAGGTGTCCACCTGCAGCCGTGAAACATGTCATTTTGCTGCACTGAATTTGCTTTAGCCGGCATCAGGAGGCTTGTGGAGAGCTGAGAGCCGAAGCCTTTCTCTCACCTGAGACACAGAGACGCACAGAGACGCGCTGGAGTGAAAGCTGCAGACCGGCTGATGGAAAGAGGGACTGAGCAGATTCCTCCAGATGATGATTCTCCAGATGTTTCTCCAGATATTCTTCCAGATATTTCTCCGGATTGAGGCTGCTGCGCAGTATTTTTGGGCAGTGAATGAGTGTGTGCAGGGATCCGGGAGCGGTTTGATTTCTGCGTGCTGCCGCTCCCTCTCGCTCCGCCTGCACTTCCAGCACCGACCGCTGGGGGCCACTGTTGCGCAGAATGCTCATCTACTTATGTTTATTTTTATTTATTTATTTATTTTCAATGAATAGAAATGGAAAATATTTGCCAGTTTGTTGTCTGTTCACATGCATAAGTGTGGCTGAAATAAAAGAGAAATTAAACTAAATGTAAATGAACAATTTTGTGGTTAAAAAAAAAATAGTAGAAATAGAACCTGATCCTTTTGGAAATGTAATGTTCCCGGCTTCTGAAAGAAATTAATTATTTATAGACTTTAAGAAATCAGTGCTCCAGAAAATAGTGCTGTAATTATAATAATTAAATCTAAAAACAATTTAATATAGTAATTTAATTTAAAAAGTTAAATTCTAAAATGTTATCACCAAAATCAGGGGTTCTGAAACATTTTACAGTCACGGTCCCCAGGTACAGTTCTGTGCAAAAGTCTTAGGCACATGCAAAGAAATGCTGTAGAGCAAAGACGCCTTCAAAAATAATGAAATTAAATGTTTCTACATTAAATAAACCCTATAAAGAGCAGTAAACAGTAATAAATGAAACAGAGTCAGTATTTAATGTGACGATCCTTCGCTTTAAATAAATAAACAGTGTCTCAGGTGCAGATGTCCACTAGTGTAATAAACTTAGAAAAATCATGGACCCCCTTGTAATGTTTCATGGACTCCCTGAACCCCACTTTCAGGACCATTATCCTAAATACTGTAAGCTGCCAGTTTATAGATTCTTATTACTTTAGTAATGTGTGAGCAAAACCTGGCAGGTAGCTGATGAGTAGTCTTGACATTGACAAGGTCAGTGATTGTTGTGTGCATGTAACGCCATGGTGTTCAGATGAGGTAGGCAACTTACTGCCGATGGTCCCTGGAAGCTCCACCTGCTCAGGGGCTTGTTAGATGCTCCGGGGTCACGGGTTGCTGCTGTTGTTGTCTCTGGATTGTATCATGGTCGGGTCCTTGAGGTCAGGATCATGAAAATAAGAGAGAGCATCAGCTTTCTAGTTCTGCAGGAAACTGCACTGGCAACCTGCAATGTAAGGAAATAGAACTGTCTAAAGCCAGAAGATCACGGTTCTGTGGCCAACCACCTTGTAGCTCTTTCCATATAAATGACGTTGGGTAGGCAGTCAGCTCAGCACCTCGTAACAGTGCGTCTGAGTAGATGACAAACATGTCCACTGGACTGGAAGATCATGGTTCTTCAGCACCATACCATGACCTCTCAGTGACTAAATTCACTTAGGACACTGGAATGACATCATAATGAGGCTGGACTTCTTCAGATTTTGCATTTACTCACCTCTTCCCTTTTTTTTTTTTTTTTTTTTTTTTTTTTTTTAACAAAAGCACTGCATGTGGAAGACATTTTTAATCCATTTAAAAACACTTTTATTCACCCAGGCTTTTGAGTCTTTTAAAGTCTCTAGTATTATTTGTTCCGTCTTGTTCTTTTTTTGTCCCCATCTTTTCCTTTTTTTTTAATTCAATGATTGATTTATTTCATTTTTGGAACTACTTGATTTTATTATACAGCACTCTGCCCAGCACTTGTCTTTAAATGTGCTGTTTAAATAAAGGCGACTTGGCTCATCTATCTCCTACCACTGAACTCTGGTAGGTGTCCAAATTGAAGTGTTCAGTTCGATGGGCTTGATGAGGAAGCCATGAAAATGTCTTGCTACTGTCCCACCAGTTCCCTCAGCTCCTGGCACTGATTTTTATTATTTAAAATAAAAAATATATGACATTCATATAACACACTTTTGCCAAAAGGCAAATTAAATAAAACAAAAATAAGGAAATATCAGAAAAAGTGGAGTAGACTCTGTGAAATAGATATACGCATGAGTCATAGATTCTAGTTGTCGATTTTTATTGTTTGTTGCTGAAATACTGTTTTTTAAAAAATACATTATTATGGCACATTTTGTAATCGTGATTTTATTGTTATAAAAAACACAAAGCATTTGAGATTGTTACTCCTGAAGATGGATTGTTTTGTAAGATTAGAAGAAGAAGAAGATACAGATATTTTTTCCTTGTTAATTGTCCTTATATTTTGCTTTGCTCGAATTCAAATTGCATTAAACAGCACTAGTACGTCTCACCTGTAGACAGCGTGACTCATGTTCATTTTGTATATTCTGGGGAGAACACAAATCCTGACACTCTACACCTCAGCAGGTCAGTAAAAGTGGAAGTGACCAAAGTCAGCTTCAATAAATGAACTCTGAGTTTAGAAGCACTTTGCTGCCACCTTGTGGATTCTATAGGAGTTTTATTATGAATAAATATAGAAAACATTTATATTATCAAAAACTATGAATTAATTAAAAAAAACGAAACTATTAAACCAGCCTCCTGGTGATCTTTTGTCATTGTATCTTTTGAACAGATCAAATACAGGCAGACCATGTGATATGTGGAGTGGAAGATTGGAGGCAGTTTGCATTAAAGTAATAAAATGTTCTCACTGTGGAAAGTTAAAATGTCATATTTGTTTTCATATTGTTTATTAAGATGTAATATTAACATTTAGTTGTCCATCAATTGTTTTCAATATTATGAGGAGCCATTCAGAAAATAAAAATAAACATAAATGAACAAATATTGAACTGGATTGCGACATGGCTATCTACTGCAAGCTATCTAATGAGCAAGTCAAAATATGAATATAATATTTCATAAAGGAATTCTCTAATATACTGAAATTGCACATGTTATAGCTAAAAGCACAGCAATGTATATAAAGGAAATTTTATTTTATTAAACTAGTATTTATTTCAGAAATAACACAGAAAAAAATGACACATTTCTAAAATCACTGAATAATAGATTCAAGATTCAAGCTTTATTTGTACAGCGTTTGTACACAGAGTACAAACTCCTCAAAGTGAAATTCTTGGTAGCAGGCTTCTTATCTGTGCAGCATATTATAAGATACATATAGCAGGACACATAAGGCTATAACAGTGTGCAAAAAATTACAATTAATAAGTTCACAAGTTTCAGTTAAACAAGATCAACTGGTTTGAAAGATTAAACATAAGATTATAGTTATTTTGTTTTTATACAAATAATTGGTGAGAAAAGTGAGGTGAGATGTGTGACTGATATTTAAGCCTGCTATATTTTATAGCACTAAAAGAGTTCTGAAAGGAAAGCACATTTGGTTAAGTAATAATGAAAGTGATTTAGCACTCTAATCTATTTGATAATAACAAGATTAGCAAGAAGAAGACAACATGGTTCAGAATGCATGTATTTTTGCAAGTATAATGAAATCATTTGTTGATGTCACAGACCTCAAAAGCCTTTAGTGGCGTGTCTCAGTCACATGGTCCCTGTCTTCCTAAGGTTTCTCTTCCATGTCATCATATTCTGTAAAATAAATACATTTACCTCTTTTTTATATATTTTGTACAGTTTTAATAGTAGGTGTGGTCTAACAACCTAAAATATAGTAAATAAAACAATATGTAGGGCTGTCTTTGATATTCCAACAATAAATAAAGAGAAAAAAGAGGACATTTATCTTTAATATTTATCTAAATACAGCATTAGCACCGGACATGATGCAAGAGAGATGCCAGTCAAATTTCAAATATTTTACAAATCCAGTGTAAAGAAACCCTGTATAAATACTATAAACAAACTGAATGCTTATTACATTTTTGTATAATATAAAACGTCTCCAGGTTACGTATGTAACCATGGTTCCCCAAGGGAACGAGACGCTGCGTCGAAATGCTATGGGAACGCCTTCAGCGTGACCACACTCTGAATCACACGTGTAATCATTCCAATGGATGGGCAAGATGTCACGGGCGGGGTGACGTGGCATCCAGGAAGCTTAAAAGCATGCGCGGAGGATACAGCGGCAGCTTCGAGAATGAAGCGGGATGCCGGAAGTATGGCACTGAGAGGCAGCGTCTCATTCCCTTGGGGAACCATGGTTACATACGTAACCTGGAGACATTCCCCTTCAGGAACCATAGAACCTGACGAAAGTCAGGGGCACGGACCAACCCGCAGCGTTGCAGATGTCCTGCCAGAAAGGCCTTGGAGGCCGCCACACTTCTAGTGGAGTGAGCCTTGACTCCCAAGGGCGAGGGGAGATCAGAGGACTCATAGGCCAGATCGATGACATCCACGACCCACCGGGCAGCTCTGTGTGCTCACACTGGACACATACAGTTAAGCCTCTGCTGGTCGGGCTCCCGAAAGGGAGGAGGACAGAAGGCCTGGAGTACGACAGGCCGTGGTGTAGAGGAGGGAACTTTTAGGAATATACCCCGCTCGAGGGTAGAGAAACGCTTTGGCCAGAACGGGCGCAAAGTCTAAAAAGAGAGGCCCACTGAGAGGGCCACTGAGAGGGCCTGTAGATCCCCAACTCTCTCGAGAGAAGAAGGTTTACAGAGAGCCTCTAGCACCACAGCCAGGTCCCACAGAGGGACACGAGATTGTACAGGAGGCCTCAGCCTCAGCGCACCGCGGAGGAAACGTGTAACTAGGGGGTGTCTGCCCATAGACTGACCACCGTGAGGGGCATGATAGGCCGCAAAGGCCGACACGTAGACCTTAAAGGTGGAGAGGGTCAACCCTGCGGAGAATCGGACCTGCAGGAACTCCAGCACTGTACCAACTGGGCAGTTAACTGGGTCGAGCTGGTGGTCTCCACACCAAGAAGTGAAAATCAGAGGAGGGAAATCAGGTCCGAGAACCATACTCGGCCCAGCCAGAACGCGGCTACTAACAACAGAAGGACCCCGTCCTGGCACACTCTCTCCAGAGCTCCCGGGAGCAGAGTGATCGGGGGAAAGGCATACAGACTAAGCCTCTGCCAGGTCTGTACATGGTATCCAGTCTGAGAGGAGCTGGATGAGTCAGAGAGAACCAGAGGGGACAGTGCGATATCTCCTGAGTCGCAAACAGATCCACCTGAGCCTGGCCAAACACTCTCCATATCTGCTTCACCATCTCGGGGTGAAGTCACCGTTCCCCAGGCCTTGGCCCCTGCCTCGACAGGATGTCTGCTCCCATATTGAGATGCCCAGGGATGTAAACTGCTCCCAATGGGAGGAGTTTCCCCTGGGACCACACAAGGATCTGGTGCACCAACCTATAAAGGGAGCGCTAACGGAGACCTCCCCAGTGGTTGACGTAAGAGACCACCTCTGTGTTGTCGGTGCGCACCAACACATGGTGATCTCTTAGGTCCGGGAGAAAGTGTTTCAAAGCTAGAAACATGGCCCAGGCAGTTAAAGTGCCATGTGAGATGGCGGCCGCTCCACAGACCTGTGGGCTGTGTGGCCACTGAGGAGGTCGGGGGAGAAAGGTAGGCTCCAACGTGGAGGTGGCGGCTCCTCAAAGAGAGCCTTCCGGGTGCGAAGCACATGCAGCGGCAAACGCGCGCAATACGGGCTCCACTTGTATCCCCACCCGTAATATAGCGCGGGCAGGGAGAAACACACCGCCTAAAATGCTGCCTGCTCTTGCTTTATGTTTCATCTTTTAGTGATCTTTAGGCATGCCGCGGCAAAGCGAAGTCACATCAAAAGACCAACACACAGAGCGAGCTTTTAAGCTTCCTGGTCGCTACGTCACCCCGCCCGTGACGTCTCACCCATCCAGTGGACTGATTACACATGTGATTCAGAGCGTGGTCACACTGAAGGCGTTCCCATAGCGTTTCTACGCAGCTCGAGTTCCTGAAGGGGAACCTCAGTTTATACAAATTTGAGTAGTATCTGGTACAAGAACCAAGACCTAAATTTGAATTCCAGTCCTTAAAAGATGACATTTACTAAAATATAGAAATATGAAAATATTTTAGTGTGACAGTATTTTAGAGAATATGTAAATAAGTCTCCATATAATATCCAACTTATCTAAACTGTATAATAAATATAGCAGCACTTGTTAGATGCTCAGTGCAGTGTCCTCTTCTATTCTTTCTTTATACCCAGAGAATCTCTTGGTGATTTTCAGACATCTTGTCATGGATGGCAGCTCATCAGCTCAAACTAACTCCCAGCAAAACTGAGCTGCTGTACATTCCTGAAGATGCCTCGCCACAAGATTTTACGATCTTCATGGGCCACTCTCAGATCTCACTGTCTTTGACTGAACACAACCTTGGAATAACAATGGACAACTGTCCTTCTTGCCTCATATCACTAAACTGACTCGGTCATGCAGGTTTCCCCTCTACAACATGTGGTGGATCCAGCCATTTCTATCCACACAGGCCACTCAGGTTGATTGTGATTTTGAGACTGGACTACTGCAACACGCTCCTGGCAGGTCTACCTCTGTGCATCATCTGATCTCTTCAACTAACGCAGCTCCATGACTTGAGGCTGCACGACTTGTTCTCAGCCTCTACAAGTTCTCCCACACCACCCCATAGTTACGGACTCTCCACAGGCTTCCTGCAGCGGCTGATTTAAAGCACTGACGCTTGCAAAGCCAAAAACAGACCAGCACCCACCTACCTTTAAGCACTCATCAAAAACCCATTCTGCACCACATTCTCTCTAATCCTCTAGCACTGCTTGATTTGACCAACCATCTCTCAGAGTACAAGGAAGACATACATCAAGATTCTTCTCTGTCCTGGCACCAAGGTGGGGGAATGAATTTCACCTGGTTGTCTGAACAGCTCTGGCTATCTGGAGTCACTGACTGTCTTTAAATGAAGACTAAATACCTATTTATTCTTTAGTTTTAGCATTAAAATCCTTGTTTTTTTGTTTTTTGCCTCCCTCAGCTGTCTGTGAGTTAAGTTCCGCTAAGGTAAGTTTTACTGACTGAAGCTAATGAGATGCTAAAACAAAGCTAATACAAGCTAATATGAAGCTATCACCAGCTTTGGAGGACTGGCTCACATGTACAAACCCGATTCCAAAAAAGTTGGGACACTGTACAAATTGTGAATAAAAACAGAATGCAATGATGTGGAAGTTTCAAATTTCAATATTTTATTCAGAATACAACATAGATGA
>JAKKZJ010000018.1:443099-458364 GCA_033441845.1 Pangasius mekongensis | reverse complement strand
TGTCTTTATTGTCCAGGTGGGTGAGGGCCAGATGGAGGGTGGTGGTGATGGCATCATCTGTTGAGCGGTTGGGGCGGTAAGCAAATTGCAGGAGGTCCAGTGAGGGGGGCAGCAGGGTCTTGATGTGCCTCATGATGAGCCTCTCGAAGCACTTCATGATGATGGGCGTAAGTGCAATGGGACGGTAGTCATTGAGGCAGGACAATAAAGAATTCTTTGGCATGGGGGTGATAATGGTGGCCTTGAAGCACGTCGGAACAATGGTGCTGCTCAGGGAGGTGTTGAAGATGTCTGTGAAAACATCTACCAGCTGGTCTGCACATCCTCTGAGCACCCTGCCAGGAATGTTGTCTGGTCCAGCAGCCTTCCTCAGGTTCCTCTGTGTAGTCTTCCTCACATAGGCCATGGTTAGCCACAGCACCTGGTCACTGGGAGGAGGGGTGGTCTTCCTTGCCGTCACACCATTCTGTGCCTCGAACCGAGCGTAGAAGTTCTTCGGCGCATCTGGGAGGGAGGCATCACTGTCACAGGCAAGTGATGTTGTCCTGTAGTTGGTGATGGCCTGGATGCCCTGCCACATACGTTGCGTGTCTCTGCTGGACTTGAAATGGTTGTGGATTCTCTGTGCGTTTGTGCGCTTTGCCTCTCTGATGGCCCAGGACAGTTTGGCCCTCGCTGTCCTTAGGGCTGCCTTGTCGCCTGCTCTGAAGGGGAGTCTCGGGTCCTCAGTAGTGCACACACCTCTGCAGTCATCAACGGCTTCTGGTTGGAGTGTGTGGAGATGAACTTGGAGATGGTGACGTCATCAATGCACTTGCTGATATAGCTGGTCACTGATGTGTATTCCTCCAAGTTGGTGAAGTTGCTGTTAGTTGCCGCTTCCCAGTCAGTGTGTTCAAAACAGTCCTGAAGAGCAGAGATGGCCAGGTTTTCACCTGCTTCAGAACCAGTTTGGAGCATCTGATGAGCCGTCTGTATGCTGGGATTAGCAAGCAGAGATGTGGTCTGAGTATCCGAGGTGGGGGTGGGGCTCCGCCCGGTATGCGCCGGGAATGCTTATGTGATAGTATTGTGCTTCCTGGCAGTAGTATGATGCCACAACATAATTACTGGACCTTTTAAGGTGAAACAGAAAATCTGATTAAGAAAGTGGTTTATAAAAAGCAAACTTCAGAGTTGCATTAAGAGGTGGGTGTTCCTCAAGACGATGATGTCTGTATTTCAAGTCATTAAAAGCGGTTTCTGTGGGTAATAAATGTGTATGTTCAAACTAGTATGGACAAATCTTTAATTAGCATAATTAAAATCTTTAATTACTACATAGTTAAATTGAATTATTAATTACACTGCCTAAAGTTTGCTAAAGTGGAAAAGAGATGTTTTTTGGTTAAAATGTAAGTAGTTTTTTTCCAAGAAAAATTCCCTTGGACTTCAGCCAACCCAACATTGCTCACCCACTTTCACACAAAATCAGGCGCACATGTTGCAGCATACATACATAAATATATTGATCTAGCTGTATTTGCAGATACAAATGTGCCCAGGCCAGCCATGTCCTGTGAGGGCTTTCAAGCATTACATGGAAGTGGCCACTGGAAATAATACTTTGGGAGTGTAGTAAAGTTGGGTCTTCTGTCTGAATACAGCCAGTAGGTAAAGGGTTTAGGTTTTTAAATACAAGTTAATGTCACCCATATTTGGGTGAAGGGTTTAGGTTTTTAAATACAAGTTAATGTCACCCATATTTGTGCCTTCCCCAAACTGTTGCCACAAATGTGGAAGCACACAATTGTCTTGTGTGCTCTAGCATTAAGATTTCCCTTTATTTTCCCTTTCCCTTAAACTATGGGGCCTAGCCCAAAACTACTTTATCATGACAATGTACACAAAGTGAGGTCTACAAAAACAAGGATTGTCAAGGTTGGTGTGGAGGCACTGGAGTGGCCTGCACAATGCCACAACCTTAACTCCACTGAACACTTTTGGGATGAATTGGAATGCTGACTGCATGCAGGCCTTCTTGTGCATCATCAGTGCTTAACCTCACTAATGCTCTTGTGGCTGAATAGGCACAGATCCCCACTGCCACGCACATTCCAAAATCTAGTGGAAAGACTTAGTAGAAAAGTGGAGATTCACATACTTTTGGCAATATAGTGTGTGTAACCTTAAGATTCCTTGTATTTATTGCTGTACTAAATAATCTAACATAATGTTGATGATTATAATGTGTGGCAGTGGGGGTGTGGTCGTGCATCAGCAGCAGATGGAGAAAAGCTGAGTTGAACTGTCAGGTAACGTGTGATGTGTCTTATTATTGCCAGTCTTCTTGTGTGTGTTTCTTTGTGCTTTCAGAAGCTGCCGTACCCAGAGAGAGAGAGTCGCATAGTTGGCAACACATACACACACACACACAGACATTCTGCTGGCATGGATTGGGTTTACTTGTCCCTGTAGAGGGAACTGTAAATCAGTAAAAAGGTATTCTGAAAACATTTCTATCCTGATGGGAGGATGGGAGTGGTTTCTTTCAGCATGAATGCCCCATCCAAGGGCTTGAGAGGTCAATGAATAGTTTGATTAGTATGAAAATGAAAATCATATGCAATTGCATTCATGAGATGTCAAACCAGGTGAGAGATTATGGACTGACATGTGACATCTGACAGTGCTCTCCACCACTATCATCAAAACAGCAATTGAGTCAATATCTTTTGGAAGAATGGTGTTCCTTTCCTCCAGTACAGTTGCAGAGACTTAAAGAATCTATACCATGGCACACAGAAGCTATGTGTTGGCCCTGCACCTTCTTCAGATACTTTATGTTGGTTTTCCTTTAATTAGTCCATAGTCACCCATCTGTAGAAATAAACATTTTCACTTGTCTCTTCTACAGCAAAATCAGACAAGAACAGCCAAGATATGGAGCACCTGGACTTTAAAATAGTGGTGGAGCCTAAAGACAGCCAATCCTTCACCATCATCCTAGTTGCCTCCTCAAGGCAAGAGAAGTCAGCCTGGACCAGTGACATCAGCCAGGCATGTCCACCTGCATTTACTCCTATATATATTCATCCACACAGCTTCAGGATGTAATCTCATCTTCTTTTGTCTCCTGTGGTTTAAAATCTGTACTTATATTCTCTCTCTCTCTTTCCCACAGTGCATTGACAACATTCGTTGCAATGGCCTTATGATGAATGCTTTTGAGGACAACTCAAAAGTCACTGTGCCACAGATGATCAAGTACGAGTCCCATTGTAATAAATTCATAAGAACATTCAATAGACAGGGCTTAGTGAAAATAATTTTAATGCTCTGAAATTGTAAAAATATTTCTAACAATTAACAAACCTTTTTTCCAGTTTTTTTGTGACTTTATCTCTCAAATATTTGCTACTTGAAACAAAAATAATTATTCATAATTTTATGAATAATTACTCATGTGAAAGGGTTTTTTTTATTGTGTTGATCTCAGCAACAAACCAGCAAAACAAACTACGTCTTGAAAAGCAGGGGGATGGTAGAAAGATACAACTGCACTTGGAGGACATGAGAAAATTTTCTTATTTTTTTCTAGAAAACTAAGTGACTTCTGTATGTTGGTAGTTGCAATATGGCATTGTTCAACTGCCAGTAACAGAAAGGTGCACTGTTTTATTTCACTGTGTAATCAGAAATTTGTGAGTACAAGTGAGTTATAATGTGCAAAGTATTTTGGTTGCAAAATATTTATGTGGTGGCCTGGGAAAACTCATCAGAAGTTGCTGTGACTGAATTCTGGGAACATACTAACATAACATACTTTAACACCTCAGCTTTAATAAACCATAAATATGTTTCACCAAAATGATTTTTTTTTACTTACTTTTTACATTATTTACTTACCTTGCCAATCTTCCTTCAATGATCATGTTGGCTAAGGAGCCAGATTAACAAACATGGTAGTAAAAACAGTAAGTCTGCCTAAAGATATCTAAAACCTTGCTAGCTAAGTCTGATTTCTTCACACAGTGAATTTCACCACTTTGATCAAGATGTTGCATAGCTACTTGCTGTATAGAAATTAACATAATCAGATACATACTGTGCCATGGTGGAGTTGGAATGGAATCTTGGAGTAATTACACCCTTGAGTTTTGTTAGTCCGTGCCCTCTATGCAGATTTGAAATGCACTTTAGGGACAGGTCGCAAGTGTGTATGTGTGTGGAAGCAGGGCTCAATATGTGTTTACAATCACAATCATTTGAAGTGGTCTCTCCCATCAGAATGACTCTCATGTTACAATAATAGTAAGCTAGATGAGTGAACAGTCAGCTCAGAGACTTATCAATTTGAGCCTTGAGGGAGCACATAGAGCTTCTGGAAATGTATTTGGAGATGTAAGAGTGCATTGTCATCACTGAATGGTATAAAAGATGTGTTGTCCTTAGCTTAGGTATTTATAAATAAAATAATCAGTCCAATAATAGCTGTTTAAATAAATAGTATTTATTACATTGTCTATAAATGTTGTCACAAGTGCCCTAAGATTAAATGTTAATAGAGTAGTAGCATAGATTACTATGTCTTGCTCATTCACCCCCCCCCCCCTTTTTTTTTTCACTGGAATTTAAAATACTTTGCTTGTGGTTGAGATGCAAAAAATAATCCTAGTCAGAAACATATTCAAGTTCAGGAATGCCTGTAGTTTTCAGAACTATATATACAACCCCATTTCCAAAAAAAGTTGGGACGCTTTGTAAAATGCGAATAAAAACAGAATGCAAAGATTTACAAATCACATAAACCCATATTTTATTTGCAACAGAGCATAGACAACATATGACTATGTGAGACATTTTACTATTTTATGAAAAATATTAGCTCATTTGGAATTTACTGCCAGAAACATGTCTCAAAAAAGTTGGGAAGGGGGCAACAAAAGGCTGGAAAAGTAAATAATACTAACAAGAAACAGCTGATGGAACATTTTAAAACTAGTTAGATTAATTGGGAACAGGCTAGTAACATGATTGGGTAAAAAAAGAGCATCTTATAGAGGCAGAGTCTCTCAGAAGTAAAGATGGCCAAAGGTTCACTGACCAGTGAAAAACTGCATGGGCAAGTAGTGAAACAATTTCAGAATAATATTCCACAACGTAAAACTGCAAAGAATTTAAACATCTCATCATCTACAGTACATAATAATCATAAAAAGATTCAGAGAATCTGGAGGAATTTCTGTGTGTAAGGGACAAGGCCGAAAAGCAATATTGGATGCCCATGATCTTCGGGCCCTCAGACGCCACTGCATCAAAAACAGCAATGCTTCTGTAATGGACATCACTGCATGGGCTCAGGAACACTTTGAATCATTGTCGTTAAACACAGTTGCTGTGCCATCCACAAATGCAGATTAAAGCTGTACCATGCAAAGAGGAAGCAATATATGAACATGATCCAGAAACGCTGCCATCTTCTCTGGGCCAAAGCTCATTTAAAATGGACTGAGGCAAAGTGGAAAACTGTTCTGTGGCCAGACGAGTTCAAATTTGAAGTTCTTTTTGAAAATCATGGCCGCTGCATTCTCCGGACTAAAAAAGAAAAGGACCATCCGACTTGTTATCAGCCACCTTCTCTGATGGTATGGGGATGCATTAGTGCATATGGCATGGGCAGCTTATACATCTGGAAAGGCACCATCAATGCTGAGAGGTATATAAAGGTTTTAGAGCAACATATGCTTCTATCCAGACTATGTGTTTTTCAGGAAAGACCTTGAATTTTTCAGCAAGACAATGCCAAACCACATACCGCACGTACTACAACAGCATGGTTTCATAGCAGAAGAATCCGGTGAAAAGTGCTGAACTTTCATTTTCACCAATTGAAAATATTTGGCGCATCATGAAGCGAAAAATATGGCAAAGAGGACACTGGACAGTTGAGCAGCTGGAATCCTATATCAGGCAAGAATGGGACAACATTCCACTTGAAAAACTCTAGCAACTCATCTCCTCACTTCCCAAACATATAAAAGCTGTTGTTAAAAGAAGAGGAGATGCTACACAGTGGTAAACATGGCCCTGTCCCAACTTTTTTGAGAAATGTTGCTGGCATTAAATTCCAAATGAGCTCATATTTTTCATAAAATAGTAAAATGTCTAACTTTAATCATTTCATATGTTGTCTATGTCTGTTGCAAATAAAATATGGGTTAATGTGATTTGTAAATCTTTGCATTCTGTTTTTATTCGCATTTTAAAAAGCATCCCAACTTTTTTGAAAATGGGGTTGTAGTAGAAAATATCAAAATTTCACCATGTGAAGGATTTTCTTAGGCCACCACACTACTGACTTTACGATTGTGAGAAATAATAAATTACAATGTTTACACACACAGACATAATGTTACATATGATTCTATCAAAATCCTTTTCACGTGTGTATTCTGGGTTTAGATCTGATGCCAGTCTTTACTGCGATGACGTGGACATCCGCTTCAGTAAGATGATGAACTCATGCAAAGTGTTGCAGATCCGCTATGCCAGCGTGGAGCGGTTATTGGAGCGGCTGACCGACCTGCGCTTCCTGTCTATTGACTTTCTCAACACCTTTTTGCACTCGTACCGCGTCTTTACCACTGCAGACGTTGTACTCGACAAGCTCATTGCCATCTACAAGAGGCCCATCAGTGCCATCCCAGCTCGGTGGGTCTCATATGTGGCTTGCTTTTGCTATAATGTGGCACCCAGAAAATGCTAACAGTGCTGATAATTAATGGAATTCTGAGGGTGTTGTCGTTATGTTGTAATTTGTATAATAGAAGCTGGTTCCTTGAGCTTTTTTCCAGCTCATGAGCTGTCTAAAAAGGAATACGTTTGAAAATATATCTTTACGTGCAGCAAAGCTGTTAACAAAATCTATTTAAAAAGAGTATAGCTTTAATGTTTGTGATCAGTAATGAGCAGCCTGTCATGTGCGGCCATATATAAATTGTTCTATTTTATAGTTCCAGACTGCCAGAGACGGTTAAACATGGTGGAAGGTGGTCATGCACTTGTGTATGATACGAGAATCTCGTATTGATTCAGTCACACGTGACCTTGATCAATGACGTATCGGAGTCCATATAAGCTTCCGTTTACGTCATTGTCTGTCTCTTTGTCATACTCGCGGAGAGATCTCAATCGAGCGAGCACAGTTTGTTTGGGCTGGCATTAGCTCCCCACTACAACTGTCTCGACACATTTAAAAGTTTAAAACTTAAAACTTTAAACCTTAAAAACTTAAAAAAAACTTTAAAAAAACTTTAAAAAACTGTACTGTTGTGTCAGTGGAATCTCCAGTGATATTCAGGTGAGTAATATAGAGCTCATTGATTGTCCAGGGCCCTGATTGTCATTTAGCAGCATCTGTTGTGCTTGAGTCTAAGAATGCTCATTGGTTTCCAGGGTGTTTGGTGACTGTTCGTAGGTGATGAGCTTGTTAGCTAAGTGCCCCCGTTGAGTGCTTTTACCCCACTGGCTGACCAGGGGTCTCAGTTTATTATTATTAAGAATATGGCTGCGTGCTCTGTCTGCTCTGGGCCTATGGATTTAATGGATGTCACACCCATTGCCCTGCCTGTTTGGGTATTGACCACCTCAGGGAGGCTCTAACGAATCCCTGTCCTGAGCGTAGTGTTATGCTCATGGAAGTGAGACAACAGTGACTCGCAAGAGTGGGCCCTGAATTTCAAGGTTTTCTTGAAAACAGAAAATGCTTTCTCAGCTCGACCACACAGCAGCATGCGGTCAGCAGGAAGGGCTGAGGGACCTCCAAAGAAGAAGCATGTATCTTCGGCTGTCCTTGCTCACCAGGTGGCTGAGCTTACAAGTACAGTCCAGAGCTTCTAGGCTTTACTGGCAGGTTCTTTCCCTGCCTCCAATAAAGAAGTTGAGGAGGGTAAGGGGACAGGTATGTCTGCTCCTCCGTTACCGCTTCTCTCAAGAGGATCTGGTACTGTCTCACTAGCTGCTTCGGATTCCTTGGTTGAGCCTGAACAAGGCCACTGTTCCTTATTGGAGGAGCAATCAGTAGTTTTCTCATTGCAAGATACACTGAAGATGGCACTTGCCAGATTGAATCTGGATCCACCTTCCCCAGTTTTGGGTCCTTCAAACCTCCTGCACCGTTCAGTCTCTCGGCCAGAGGATTTCTTGAAGCCGGTTTGTTCTGACTTTGCAGATGTAGTTGCTTCTGCCTTTCGTTCAGCTCCAGCAGCTAGACCAGACCGGGTGGCATGTATATTGGCGGCGATGGCCCATGCACAGGAGATGGGTCTTGGGAACATGCCTCCAGTGGAGTATATCTTCTTTGGTTGTGTCCCCTGATGAGGCCCTCAAACAGAATCTTCGATGTCCCAACCCAGAATGCAGACGTACCAATGACCTGTTGGTCAGGGTTTATAACACGGTCTCAGGGTTGGGCCGGGTGGGGAACTCTTTAGCCCACCTGATGCTTGCACTTCATTCATCTATGACCAAGGGCCCTTCGGAGGGCACAGCGTCAGAGCTGCTCGATGTTCCCTGCAGGCTTTAGGGGCAATCACCTTTTCCACTGGGAAAGCCCTGGGGCTACTGACACAGGTGAGACGTCAGGTATGGCTGGCGCAATCCAGATTACTGGAGGCATGCTGCAATAGCCTTCGACAATTGCCACTGGTGCCTGGTCAGGTTTTTGGGCCAGCCACTCAGGAGGCCCTGGAATGAAGAGCGTGTGCAATAGAGTCTCGCTCGTGGCATTTTGAGCACGGGAGAGGCTATTCTGATCAGCCAGCACACTGGCTGGATGCCTATCAGACAGCCTCACTGCAGCGTGTACAGGGGCAGTCACACAGACCATCATGTCAGCCAACGCATCCTAGCGCCTCCCTGTCAAGAGGTGGAGGGGCTCTTTCTCGTTTCCGGCCACCCGCACGTCCTTCTAATACACATCATTGCCCCCCCAAGGATAAGGGAACCATCTCTTGCCGCCGTTGACAGCCCAGGGTCTGTGACTGGCCATTTCTCAGTTCCTCAGTTACAACAGTGGAGGGCTATTACAAACAACAAGTGGATCCTCAAGATACTGGAGAAAGGATATCATCTTCAATTCCATTACAGGCTCCCATCATGTACCTGTGTCCGGCCTACAGTGGTTCAGGACCCTTACCAGAAGCTTGCCCTTGCTGCAGAGGTCTGGGAGCTGCTGAGGATCTGTGGATACTCAAATCCACCCCAGGGTATTCTAAATACTTCCTTGTTCGGAAAAAGGACAGCAGTTTCAGACCCATCCTCAACCTCAGACGTCTTCCATGCCATCGAACCCTGCATGTGGTTCACCATGGTGGATTTAAAGGATGTGTATTTCCATATCCCTATTGCTGCCCATCACAGACAGTTTCTACGGTTCACATTCCAGGGCAGAACATACCAGTACTGTGTCCTTCCATTCAGGCTGTCTCTCTCCCCATGCGTGTTCACACGATGTATTCAGACAGCCCTGGATCCATTGTAGTGGGATGGCCTGTTGATCCTGCCATATCTAGATGACTGGCTGCTGTGTGCCAGGACGTCTCAGCAGGTGGTCAGCAACACTCTGCACCTACTGGAGCATGTTGCAGCCTTGGGATTGAGGGTAAACCTGCATAAAAGCTGTCTGGTGCCTCACCAGTCAGTCTGTTTTCTAGGCATGCACCTGGATTCCAGGTCAATGAGTGCTACCCTCACAGTACACAGGAGGTAGGCTGTGCGCAGGACATTAGCAGGGTTCCAAACACAATGCAGGCTACCCTACATCAACTTTCTACGTCTGGCTGGGATGCTCACCGCAGTCTCGTCAGTCATTCATCTAGGGCTGTTATACCTTTGGCCACTTCATCGCTGGCAAATAGCCAGACGGTTGTCACCACTTCACAGCCGATTAACTCTAGTTCACATCACAGCCAGTTGTTCTGCCTCCCTGGCACTCTGGGAGGATGGGGCCGCCTCCTGTGCACAGAGAGGTGATAACCACAGACACTTCTCCGTCAGGTTGGGGAGGACTGTGGCAGCATCTTGGCATTCAAGTGAGGTGGAGCCCACAGCTAAGGGGATGCCATATCAACCTGTTGGAGCTATGGGCAGTGTTTCTCACCCTGAGACATTTCAGGCAGGTACTGTCGGGGAGACAGGTATTGGTGCGAATAGACAGTACCACAGTAGTTTTTCTGATCAATCACCAAGGTGGAACAAGGTTTCGGTCATGTCTCCAACTGACACAATGGTTGTTGCTATGGGCAAACGGACACCTCCTGTCAATCAGAGCAATGCATATTCCTGGTCAGAACAACAACGTGGCAGACTCCCTCTCTCACCACAGCCTGAGGTCGGGGGATTGGTGTCTCCACAGGGAAGTGATTCAATTGATCTGGAAGAGATACGGGATGGCATCAGTGAACCTCTTTGCCAACGTGGCAACAACACATTGTCCCCTGTGGTTTTCAATGGAGCAAGAGCAGGGAGCATTAGGTCAGGATGCCCTAGCCCACAAGTGGCCAGATCTCTTGCTATATGCTTATCCTCCTCTTCCACTTGTCTGGCCAGTTCTGAGATGTGTGCAGGAGAGACAGCACAGGTTAATACTAATAGCTCCCCATTGGCCAACGATGCCATGGTTCAGTCTCCTGTTAACCCTTACAACTGCCCCACCTCGACTGTTGCCATTTCGGAAGGACCTAGTGTCTCAGATGGACGGGAAGCTATGGCACCCATTCCCGGAGAGGTTAAAGTTGTGTCTGGCCCCTGGGGCTGAGCAGGTGCTCTCAGAGTGTTCAACTGGAGTCAAGAAGGCTTGAATGCCAGGGCCCCATCTACACGTATTGCATATGCTAGCAAATGATGGCTGTTTACTTCCTGGTGTAAAGACAGAGCTCTTAATCCATGTGATTGCCCTATTAGTTCGATATTGAATTATTTACAACACTTGCTGGACACAGGGCATACCCCAGCCACACTAAAGGTCTTTGTGGCAGCTATAGCTGCCCACTGGCATCCTGGGGGGGCAGTCAATTGGTGCGGATAGGCTTATAGTGGCATTTCTTAGAGGAGTTGTGCACCTTTTCCCGTCAGTGCAGGGAACACACACTCAGTGGGATCTGAGGGTCATGCTTGATAGCTTTCGTCTGCACCTTATGAGCCCCTCGAACAAGCTCATATTAAGTATCTTTCTATGAAGACTGCCTTCCTCTTGGCCATAACGTCAGCCAAAAGGGTCAGTGAGTTGCAGGCCCTCTCAGTGAGTCCACAGTGCCTTAGATAGGGCCCTGAGGATAATCATGTTATGCTTTGGCCAAATCCAGCTTTTCAGCCCAAAGTGTTATCAGCGCAGTTTGCTACACACCATTTCCAATGCTTACTGCTTGGGTTGTTACCCAGTCCCAACATCTGTGCTGTTGCAACTTCTTGGGTGGCTCTACATGGTGTTTCCCTATCAGACATATGTGCAGCAGCCACATGGGTATCACCTTCCACATTTAGGAGATTCTACGGGCTGAATGTTGCCTCCCTACCTTCAGTTAGCTCTGCTGTATTTACGGACAGTGTTAGAGTTCAGTCCTCGTGACTTGGTGGTATACATCTTTCACCATGTTTAACCATCTCTGGCGGTCTGGAACTATGAAATAGAACACCAGTTATGGGTGTAACCGTTGTTCAATGAATAATGGAAGACCACCAGAGTCTCTGGTCACTGACGAGAATGACTGCAGAGACAGACGTAAACGGAAGCTTATATAGACTCCGATACGTCATTGGTCAAGGTCACGTGTGACTGAATCAATACAAGATTCTCGTATCATACGTGAGTGCATGACCACCTTCCACCATGTTTAACCTTCTCTGGCGGTCTTCCACTATTCATAGAACTACGGTTACACCTGTAACCAGCGTTCATTGTGCTATTTCTGGATCAGTTCTTTGGTTTAGCTTGAGTTTACTGTAGCTGATCTTGCATCAGCTGTCTGTTATGAGAAATAAGGGGATCATTCAGAGGTTGGTAGTTTCATGATACATACATGATACTCCAAAACATTTACTTATGTAGCTTTTTACAAAGGTTGTGGGTTTGAGTCTCAGGTCCGGCGGGGATTGTAGGTAGGAGAATTGAATGACCAGCGCTCTCTTCCACCCTCAATACCACAACTGAGGCGAGACCCTTGAGCAAGGCACTGAACCCCCAACTGCTCCCCGGGCGCCGCAGCAAAAAAGGCTGCCCACTGCTCTGGGTGTGTGTTAACTACTGTGTGTGTGCACTTGGATGGGTTAAATGCAGAGCACAAATTCTGAGTATGTGTCACCATACTTGGAAGTGGTACCACTGATTTCCCTGCATGACAGGACAGCAGTGGCTCAAACAGTGGATGACGTTATGGAAGGGGAGCACCCCTGGCCTCATGTTGAGGCAGTTCTTTCTCTGCAGACTGTTAAAAGTAACCGTTATATCCTGCACTGCCTTCTCTGTCAGCCTAAAAATATGGACATTTCAGCATCCAACTTGAGAAAACGTGTTGCGGTAAGTTGTGGTTATGGCTAATGGAGTGTGATGGAGCTAGCTAACCTGGCAGGTAGCTGACATGTAAAGAATATTGATGTTGAATGTTAAAAAGTGATTTACTTTTAGTTAATAGTATTAATAGTGAACATTGAGCATGAATGTATTTTATAATTTAATAGTTTGTGATGTTCACTTGTTGAGCTAGGTTTGCTTGCCAATGCATTGTCCACTTGGCTAAACTTTGTTTGTTTTTTTTTTGTTGTTTTTGGGAAACTCACTCCTAATTATTAAATATGACCCAATGGAGTAACTCACTATTTAGTACTTAAAGACTACCTAGTAGTCTTTTTACTAGTTACTTTCTTACTTTCACTGAAGTTATAATTTAAATGATTACCCATTTAAATTTAATTCCCTGTGATGTGTGTGTGAGAGGGGGGACACATTGGTATAGCAGGTCATGTTGCCCAAGTCTCAGATTCAACCCTGAACTCAGGTTATTATTTTAGCTTGACAAAGCCAACATTCAGTTCTGCTGTTGAAGCTTATTATGGGGGGCCAAGCACTGAAGGTGCATAGGCACCCTATTGTTATTCTACCTTTTCTTCTTCTTCTTCTTCTTCTTCTTCTTCTTCTTGCTAGGGTGTTTATGGCAGCCCATAGAACCATCTGGTAAAAAGTTGTGAAACTTGGCAGACTGATTGGGGAGGATATGAGGAACATTCTAACCAAATTTGGGCCAAGTGCTGCCAACGCTCTAGTGCCACCATCGGGTCAAAGTTGGGCCTAATTTGGAAGTACATTTATTATCATAACTTTTTAACCATGTGTCAAAAATTTAAAACCTTTGGATTCTCTGGGTCGAGTGCTAGCAAATGCAAAAAACAGTATGTGAGGAATGCATCTACAGTGGATATTAAAAGTCTACACACCCCTGTAGGTGGCAGGTTTTTGTCATGTAAAAAAATGAAACCAAGATAAATCATGTCAGGAGTTTTTCCACATGCAGTGGGAAATTACAGCATATGAAAATTAAGTGAAAAATAATCAGAAACATTTTAGGGAAAAATAGGAAAAATAAAAAAGTTACAATAACCTGGTTGCATAAGTGTGCACACCCTTTTATAATTGGGGAAGTGGCTGTGTTCAGAATAAACCACTCACATTCAGTCTCATGTTCAAAAGTAATTATCATACAACTGTCATCAATGAAATTATTCTGATTAACCCCAAATAAAGATCAGCTGTTTCTGTAGGCTTTTCTTGACATCTCCTTGGTTTCATCTGACTCCTGAAGCCATGGTACTCAAAGAGCTTACAAAGTATGTATGGTATCTCAATTTTCAAAAGGTATTAATCAGGAGAGGGGTATAAAAGAATGTCCAAAACATTATATATACAATGGAACCCCAGGAAGGCCACCATCAACAAGTGGAGAAAATGGGGTATCACAGTGACATTACCAAGAACAGGATGTCCCTTCAAAATTTACAAAAGGACAAAAAATTACCAGGGGGGCTACCAATAGACCTACAGCAACCTTAAAGGAGGTGCAAGAATACCTGACATGTACTGATTACTCTCTGTATGTGACAACAATCTCTCATATTCTTCATGTGTCTGGGCTATGGGGTAGGGTGGCTATATGGAAGCCCTTCTCACAAAAACATCCAAGCTCAAATAAATCTCACCAAACCATGTGGTAAAATGTGTTATAATGTGATGAGACCAATTCCAAAAGGTATAATGATTCCATAAGTCCAAAAGGTATGTTTGGTGCAAAAAAAAAAACCTTCACCAAAAGAACACCATACCCATGGTGCAGCATGGTGATGGCAGCATCATACTTTAGGGCTGCTTTTCTTCAACCAGAACTGGGGCATTTATCAAGGTGGAATCATGAATAGATACAAATACCAGTTCATTTTAGTACAAAGCCTTCAGGTGTCTGCTAGTAAGCTGAAGATGAAAAGGAATTTCACCTTTTAACATGACGATGACCCAAAGCATATGTCCAAATCAACAAAGGAATGACTTAACCAAAAGAAAATCAATGTTTTTGAATGACCTAATCCAAGCCCAAACCTGAATCCAACTAAAAATCTGTGGGGTGACCTGAAGCAGACTGTGCACAGGAGATGCCCTTACAATTTGATGGATCTAGAATGTTTTTGCAAGAAAGAGTGGGAAAATATTGCCAAGTGAAGATGTGCCATGCTGATAGACTCTTACCCAAAAAAACTAATAAAATCAAAAGGTGCTTTAAAAATATTAGCACCTTTTGAACACTTATGCAACCAAGTTATTGTAACTTTTTTTCCCCTTATTTTTCCTAAAATGTTTCTATTTGTTTTCACTTCATTTTTATACATTGTAATTTCACATTGAGAGTGGAAAACGTTTCCAGGTTACGTATGTAACCCTGGTTCCCAGAGGGAACGAGACGCTGCGTCATGAAACGTTATGGGAACGCCCCCGAGTGACCACGCTCTGAATCACGTGTCTAATCCGTCCAATGGATGGGCGAGATGTCACGGGTGGGGTGACGTAGCGACCCGGAAGCATTAAAGCCCGAGCGGCGAGCCACGCGTTAGCTTACTGGAAAATGAAGCAAGCGCCGCAGGGATGCCGGAATTGTGTCACCGGGACACAGCGTCTCGTTCCCTCGGGGAACCAGGGTTACATACGTAACCTGGAGACGTTCCCCTTCAGGAACTCGAGCTGCGT
>JAKKZJ010000018.1:284705-296996 GCA_033441845.1 Pangasius mekongensis | reverse complement strand
CAGTTCAGTGTCTCTGAGTTGCAGCAGTGATGCAAACCCAGCAGTGCTGATCTACACCTGGTACAGAGAGAACGGAGGGCAGATAGGAACCGGAAAACATCTCACCATCAGCAAGATTGCTTCTACACACAGAGGTTTATACTACTGTAGAGCTCAAAACCAGCTCGGGGATCAGAAGTCGTCTGTGTACCTGGATGTTCTGTGTGAGTACAGTTCTGTGTTTAAATATTATATCAACTTGGAATCAGGTTTCCAAACTTGAAAGCTGGCCAAAGCAGGGATACATGATTCTTGCCATTTATGTGGTTTTACAGTATTTGCTTGTAAAGGTTCAGTATATCCTGGGCTCAGCTTCCCAAATCCTTTTCATATATAGAAGCCATGTCATGGTGAAGGGGTTTGTTCACTTTTGTGAACCTTGTGGTTATATCACCAGGAAGTTACTGCTGTGTTTAGGGCCATCTGTGGTGAGTAGGGGGGAAAAGGGGAGAGGTCAGACACAGAGCAATTCTAAAAAATCCATTAAAGGTATGAAACTGTACACTCCCCATGTCAGTGTTACCACAAGCACACTTTTCAAGCAAAACATTTACCAAAAATAGATTGTTTAAAATATAAAAACAATAGATATATTGTTCAAAATTAGGCAAAAAAGTATTTGGATACTTAAGCTTATTCTGGTTGTTAAACAATAGTTAATCAACAGTTAATCAATAGTCAATGTGATGAACTACGCCATGTGCTCAGTCTGTTAGGGGCACCTGTATGGAATACATGAAGGTATGATGTTAATTGTATGAAGGTAATTGACTACTTACGTAGACTATACATTTGTTTGGGACTAGCTGGTTAAAAGAAATTGCAAAAATTTTGCGAAGGATCTAGCATCATCTGTTTGCACAAAGAAGACCACTACATTCAACAAATCAGCAAAACTTTAAAAAAAAAGTTAGAAGATGAATGACATGTGAATAAATGTACAATGTACAGGCAGACCCTGTTGCAAATTCAGGCAGTCGGATGCAAGAGCAGACTGTCTCTTTTGAAGAAACAACTAACAAAAGGCAGGAAAAGAACTAAAAACTAGAAAAAATAAACAAAGGACCAAGGCAAGGCAAACTCAGCATGAACACTAAAGCTATTCATGGTGCAGACACAACAACACAATTCTCCGCAACTAAGGAGGTAAACACAGAACTTAAATAGGATAACTAATTAGGGGAACACAAAAAGGTGTGCACAAACACAGGAAGTGAGGCAGACAACAAAGGAAGAAATTCAAAAATGTGAGTGAGGGTTACCTCTGGTGGTCTGGAGGGGAAATTGTCCATGGTGAATGTAATGTAGTGCCCCCCCCTTAAGGCATAGCTCCTGAAGCGGCAAAACTTAGAAGGGCCTGGACCCCTTGGAAGAGCAACAACCCTACCGGTATCAGAGAGGGGAACGACGACCATGACGAGGCCAGAGGGGGGAGTGACAACCACAGTGATGCCAGAGGGGGAAGCAATGACCACAGCGAAGCAAAGAGGCTGGGTGACCTCCTCAGCCAAGCAGGGAGGCGTAGCGACATCCTCAACTGAGCAGGGAGGTGTAGCGACATCCTAGGCAGAGAAGACCGGCAGAGCAATGTCCCCAGAGGGGTGGTGGTGGTGGTGGTGGTGGTGGTGGTGGGGGGGGGGGGGGTGGTCGATGCCATTAGCGGGGTAGGGAAAAGGAGTGACTTCCCTACCGACGCAGGTTGGGGGGGGCGGGGGGATGATGCTATCAGCTGGGCAGGGAGGCAGAGCAAATTTCTCAGTAGACCGGGTGGGGGGGTGGCAACAACAAGATCCCCGATCTGAGCTTGTGCTCCCTGACCATTTTTTCAGGGACAGCAGTGATGTCATTGCAATTGCTGGGTGGTTTTTCAAGTTGCTGCTGGTGCTGCCTGAGGATAAGGACCTGCGCTGCCAACTCCTGCCTTAGCACCTCCGATTCAGGTAGTGAGGCAGACAACAAAGGAAGAAATTTAAAAAAAATGTGAGTGAGGGTGATCTCTGGTGGTCTGGGGGAATTGTCAATGGTGAATCTGACAGAACCAGAAAGACCACCAGCAGACTGGGCAGGATAATTGAGAGTAAAATCAAGAAAAACAGGCAAAAATGTGGTGGAAACCATTCATCAGCCTCAAGAATAAGAAAGCAAGGGTGAAATTAGCAAAAGAACATGCAGAGAAAGACAGTAGCTTCTGGGGAACTATCTTATTTTCAGATGAATCCAAATTTAGCTTGCATGGATCTGATGGTAAAGAGTTTGTGTGGAGAAAGCCAGGAGAAGAATTCCAAACAAACTGCACTGAGGGTACTATAAAGAGGGGGCTGGTGCTGTTTCTCCTACAGTGATGTTGGTGATCTTGTGTTCACTGATGGCATCATGAACTCAGAAGTGTACAGAGACATTTTGGATGCAAACTTGCAAAAAATCATCACAAAAAAAGATTCAAATGACAGAAGTGGATTTTTAATAGTTCAAAGCAGAGCTGTTGCTTTTTAAAAAGAAAACATCTCAGATCCCTGACCTAAACCCTATAGAGAAGGGTGGGGATCTGGTGAAATGCCACTAGGACAGAAGGCATGTGATGGACAGTCTTAGACAGACTAGACTCTTGCAGTGGAATTGGCTTTGGGAACATGGAATGGCACTTCACTAGCAGGGAAAGAGCCTGTGAGAGATGGAAAGATATGGCCCTCATAATATAGTAAGCTTTACATCCACAGCAAAGGTTCTAATCCCAAACAACAGGACATAGGTCTCTGGCAGGTGTGAGGATACTCACCAGGTCCAGCTGAGGGTCTCACAGTTGGAGTTTGTTCCAGAATACACTCTCCATTGGATTTTGAGCCTCTCTGACTGTTTTCTGACTGTTGTTTGCACATATGCACCAAATAGCAGTTCAGAGTATTCAGCCTTGTTGGAGAAGGTGGAGCAGGTGCTCAAGAGTGAATTTTGCTGTACTGTATATGTGACAAATAAAGGCATTTTAAATCTTAATCTTAAATCTTAAAGGTGAACCTCCTACTGACTCCATAGTGTCCTGAGGAACTTGAAGGGATGTGCTTCAGTGGAACATCCTCCCAAACCATAACCATAGTGGTATTAATCTTCTGTGCAAGACAAGGATTGTCAATAACAAACATTTTGTTTGAACATAAGGTTGCTCATAAAATATACTTGGTACCAGAGCACCTTGGACCAAAGGTCAATGATCTGTTTCATGTTATATGTATATCATATGTTTGAGGAGCGGAGCTGTCACTTGATCACAAATCTCTCTCTCTCTCTCTCTGTCAGATGCTCCTCAGGTCTCTCCCTCCTCCAGCTGTAACAGTGCTCTGGATTTGATAATGTGTTCCTGTGAAGTTCATGGAAATCCATCTCCTAAACTGGTGTGGCACCTCTCTGGTCAAACTGTCCTGCCCTCTGAGAGCACGCCCATCCGAGAGGAGTCTATGGGTGACACGGGTTTAAAAAGCTTCATTACCATCCATCAGTCATTTATAGACACGCCCACTCTGCAGTGTATCGGCATCAATAAGCTGGGTGTCGACACACACCTGTTTAATCCCATCAAATCAGGTAGGCAGCTAAAGCAAAAAAAAAATGGTGTAACAATTACTGTTTACTAAATATATAAATCAATCAAACTCTACTAAAATTTGTTTTGTTTTCTCCCAGAATGCAGACATACAGCAGTACCTTATCTGGTTCTATCTCTTTCTGTGGTTCTCCTTCTGTGTGTTGGTATTATTAGTTTTCTCATCTGCAAATTAAAGCAGTAAGTCGCACATGTGATAATTTTTAGAAATATTTCTACCACTGAAACTGATCCATGTAAAAAATGATAGGCTATATCATATATTGTAGAGATATATCACAACCAGATCTAATACAATTGTCTTTTACAGATTATTTGGAAAAATAAAGGTGAGTCTAAAAGTAGAAATGAATCGCAGGATACTGTATGCATGCATGTTGGCAGTAGAAATTATGCTGATGTTCTCCATGATGATGATGATGATGATGATGATACTAATGATATTGTACTGTTTGTTATTTAAAGGTTCTTAAGAGTGGGAATGTTTATGCTTCTCTCCAGCTCTCTGCTCCAAACACTTACGATATTTTGCAGACTCACAGAGGTGATGTCACGTAATTTGTTAACATCACTCATCATTATTTTTTAAATAACCTCCATGGAACTTCAGAAAGCACTTATATAAAAATGTTTTTGTGTTTCAGAAAGGAGACTACAAGAGGACAAAGTCTGAAAAGCTGCACAAGCTTTATATGTTTAAGTTTGTCTGTTTATTGTTCATTGCTGTAAATGATGTTTAAGTTTGTTGTGTGTAAAATCCAGCCCAGACAATTCCCTGCCAGACTGCCAGAGGATGCCCTTCTGCAAATTTTGAGTGTTGTCTTCATTTTTTACAGTTATGTCCTGTTTGATAGCTATAAAATCACATGGACCATAATTTCCCTGCGAAGCCTTATAGTTTGACTGTCACATGTAAGTTCTGAGCTGTTGGTCCTGGATAGTTTATCTGTGTATGACCCTGCCCTTTCTTGCCTCATCTCTGCCTTCATTTAACCCTCTGGATTTGTTGTTGCCTCTGATTGTTTGGATTATTGACTTTGCCTGCCCTTTTGACCACATATTTTGGATTGCCTCTTGGATTGTGTTTGCTGTTATTTGACCTGGAACATTTTGACCAGTTTGATTTTGTACCAATAAATGTTTTGCATGTGGACACATATAACCTGCCTGAGAGCCTTTTGTTGCATTGTGTTTGTTATTACAGAGAATGTGAAGAAACATCACTGTATACTGACATTTATATAGATACTAATACAGCTGGGATCATAAGTTTACATACACTTTCCAGAATCTGCAAAATGTTAATAATTTAAAAAAAAATGAGGGATCATAAAAACTGCATTTTGTTTTTCATTTAGTACATAGCAGATGTGAAATAATTCAATTAAAGTTTATTTGTATAGCATAACAATGGACATTGTCACAAAGCAGCTTTACAGAAATAAATAGATTCAAATTAAAATAAACCAAATTATATTGTAAATATGTGAATTTATCTCTAATGAGTGAGTCAGAGGTGACAGTGGTGAGGAAAAACTCCTTGAGACGATATGAGGAAGAAACCTTGAGAGGAACCAGACTCAAAAAGGAACCCATCCTCATCTGATAATGCAATTATAAATCATTCCTTTCTATAACTGTGTACTATATGGACAAATAGTGCAAATGTGCAACCAGTAAATCACAGATTTCGCAAGATGTTCAGTTGGTTAAAATCTATCCACTGTCCACTGATGGAGTCCTGAATATGAAGCTGCTCGTGGCAACCGCAGCCCCAAAGCCACTACAGCAATCGCAGTCCCAAGCCATCACAGTACAGCTCCCCATAAGAGATCCCCAAACCATCTCCACGGCCCCCAAGTGACACCATCCCCAAGTGCCTCATAGTATGTCTTTATACTGAATACGACCAGGTCTTTCAGATTGACCTGTACACAATACAAATTACAATAGACTTTGTGATGTTGTAGGGTGACACACAGGAAGTCCACTTTAATATTAACAACCTGGTTTCTGTGGTCCAGTGACATGAGGTATTTCTTTCCCTCAGCTTCAAGACAGGAACTGGGAATTTGTGCCATGTGTTTAATATCTCTATATTGCAGTATAACAAGTATAGCTGACAATGTCAAAAGTGAGATTTTTGTACTTTTCATATGTAAAACTGTCAAGGTGAATATTGATGCTATAGAAATGTTGATTGTAATGTAGTGGGCAGTAGCATCACTCACAAAAGCTATTAGCTAGCTAATTTACCTAATTGTACTGTTGAGTAATGAAGTGATGCCTGATCATTTTAATTGAAATAAAAAAGTTATACAGTATAGGGATGTAACAAGGAATGTATGATGTAATAATTGTATTATTCCTACAACAGGGATTCCCAAACAAGGGGTCATGACCCCATGTGGACTCACTTGATTTATAAATGAGTTTGTGAGGGAAACTTCACAATCTCCTCTTTTGTTTTATTTATTTTACAAAATAATATAAGAAATCACTCTAAATATAAAGCTGTATTTTGTATGCTAATATTTTGAAATATTACTGGGAGATACGTTTGAACAAACCACCTTTAAATGAACAGTGTACTTGCTATATTTTTTCACTATCCTGACAAACTGCCATAGTGTAGTTCAGCAGTAAACATGGACAAATTTCCCCATCCACCTCCCTTTGCCAAGAGTTAGTAGAGTTGTGTTTCAAATTGCATACTTATTCTACCCTGTTATTGAGTAACAACAGTCACCGGGTTTCCTATTATAGTCTTTGACGGCGCATGTCCAGCTGTTGCCTGATGGTGCAGGCAGGGTGAGCATGCACAACTTGGGTGGGTGGAGGAGGATTGGATGGAGGGCACAAAGGGCTGACATGGACCAGTTTTAACCGACTGATATAGAAGGAAGGGTTAGGGTTAGAGTTAGGGATTCTAATGGATCTAGGTAATTGGAGCTTTACAGTGGAGGGTCTGATGATGCTTTTGATTAAAAAGAGACCCAGGTAGCGAGGAGAGAATTTTTTTTAGAACTAGTCTCTAATAGAATGCCTTTGGAAGAAAGCCAAACCTTCTGACCTGGTTGGTAATTGGGTGCAGGAGTCCAATGGCGGTCAGCAAGGCAGGGGTTGCGGTCATCTGAGCAGAGCAGGGCGGAGCAGACAGTCCTCCAAATCTTGCAGCAACAACAGATGTGAGCTTGAACCGATGGGACTGTGATGTCATTCTCTTGGACATGAAACAGGGGAGGAAGATAATCCAGAGAACACTCAGAGACATATACCAGTGGCTGAGCTTGACAGGGAGTTGTGAGCGTATTCCATCCAGCTAGCTGGGTGCTCCAGGAAGAGGGGTTACTGGCCATGATGCAACGATGTGCTGCTTCCAGATCCTGGTTGGCCCGCTCCACCTGACCATTAGTCTGGGGGTGGAAACCAGAGGACAGACTTGCAGAAAGACCATATCTAAGAGATGAACTGGGGTCCATGGTCAGAGAGGAGGTCCAGGGGGATTCCATGCAGGCGGAAAACGGGACTGACCAGTCTGAAGTCTCACGGGATTTTGGAAGATTGAGGAGGGCCACAAAATGGACTGCCTTGGAGAAACGGCCCACAATATTGAGGGTGGTGGTGTTACCTTGAGAGGGAGGCAGTCCCATAAAGAAATCAAGTGCGATGTGTGACCAGGTGCAACTGGGAATGGGCAGAGGACAAAGCAGCCCACTGGTGGGTGGTGAGCGGCTTTGGTGAGCGCACACCGAGTTGACACCCAGGCCTTTGGCAGTGACAAAGGCCTGGGTGTCAACATCCATGGTTGGTCACTAGAAGTGTTGTTTCAGCAGGGCTAGGGTACGACTGGAACCAGGGTGGCAGGTGAACCAGGCAGCCCAACTGGAGGACCTGGGAATGCACAGAGTCAGGGACAAACAAGCGGCCAGGGAGGTCCATTACCCAGGTTGGGTTTGTGCGTTGGGCCTCCTGGACCACGCCCTCAATCTCCCAAGTAACTGCTCCCACCATGCAGGAAGGAGAATAGTATAAGGGTTCAAGGGGACCTCTTTGGAGGTAAATTGGTGGGAGAGGGCATCGGGCTTTATGTTCTTGGAGCCAGGGAAGAACGTGATGGTGAAATTGAAATGGCCGAAGAATGGAGCCCATCATGCCTATTGTTTCAGCCGCTTGGCGGTTTGGATGTAGGCCAAATTTTTGTGGACAGTCCACATGATAAACAGTTGTTTGGCCCCCTCGAGCCAGTGTCTCCATTCCTCCAGGGCCAGCTTAATTGCTAGAAACTCATGATTCCCCACATTGTAGTTGCATTTGGCTGGAGAC
The DNA here is from genome assembly GCA_033441845.1 of Pangasius mekongensis. NCBI lineage: Eukaryota > Metazoa > Chordata > Actinopteri > Siluriformes > Pangasiidae > Pangasius > Pangasius mekongensis. The sequence continues at coordinate 289,036 of JAKKZJ010000018.1, read as the reverse complement.
AGTCAGCGAGAGAAGAAGGCACAATTTTCTGGTCTGCAGCTGAATGCTGGGATAGGACTGCACCTACCCCTGAGTCTTAGGCATCCTAAGATAGGTGTCACCACACAGCTATAATCTCTAATGAAACAAAGGCAGAAATGAGCAAAGCCCAGGAAACATTGTGTTTGCTTCATTTAGGCAGGCTTGGACCATTCAGCCAATGCCCAGATCTTCTCAGGATTGTTTTTTAACCAATTAATTATGTACCCCAGGAAGCTGACTGAGTAGACATGGCACTCGCACTTCTCCGCTTTCATGAACAGTCGATTCTCCAGCATCCAATGAAGGAACTGACGGATGTGGATGATGTCGTAATGTGGTCGGCGGAGATGTGAGAGAAGATACGGATGTCATTAAGGCATACAAAGATGAAGAGGTTGAGAAAGTCCCTGAGGATGTTGTTTACAAGAGCCTGGAATACCTCCGGGGTGCTAGTGAGGCTGAAGGGCATGACCAGGTACTCGTAGTGGCCAAAGGGTGTATTAAAAGCTGGTGGTGTGGTGGTAAGGAGAGGGCCCATTCTTTGCTGAAGACCTCATGGAACTCAGAGGGAAAGGCCGAAAGATCAGGGGGTCTCAGGACAGGTAGAGCTACCGTGGCCTCTGCAGGAGGCAGGACTGCAGGCAGGAGGAATGAAAGAAGGGGCCCTAGTTAACTAACTTCCTTGCTGGCCAGTCAATGTGGGGGTTATGTTTCTTTAACCATGATTTTCCCAGTAACAATGGAGAAAGGAGAGAGGAGACTAGGTTCAACTGAATATGCTCACGATGGTTGGCAGAGAGTATTGGAGTGGTGTGATGGGTAATATGAGCCAGGAGCCATCCATCCAGAGCATTCACAGTGATGGGAGACTCTTACAGTTTGAAATGAACACCGGTCTGGGAAGCTATCTTGGCATAAAGGAAGTCATCATCTGTGCCTGAGTCAGCCAGAGCAATCAGAGAAAGGGACTGCTGGTTAAGACACAGGGTGGCTTGGACTTGCAGTTGGCACTGAAGGGGGGTAGGTTGGCTCACCAGTAACCCCTCATCACCCCCTCTTTTGGCCAAAGTGGGCAAGTGACAAGAAAATGACCAGATTGACCACAGTAGATGCAATCACCCTCTTTCAATCTCCGGTTGCGTTACAATGGGGTAAGCAGGGCCTTACCTGACTGCATGGGCTCTTCTCTGGATGGAGTGAGGTTGGAGGAGGCTCAGGGACTGGGTGACTGCTCAATGTTCATATTACCAGGAGAAGAAGAAGGCAGGTTTGAAGTGAGGTCAGCTGAGTCTCTCCCTGCACTCTTCTCAAAGGTGGTTACCTAGTCTGATAGCGAGGGAGAGAAGTGAGTTGAGGGAGTCAGACTTATCTTTAATTGCCAATTCGTCCTTAACCTGGTCACTGATTTGCTCAGAAACACCCCCTGGAGAGCCACTTCATTCCAGCCCGACTATTGCAGCTATGATACAGAATTTGACTGAGTACTCAGTCACACTGCAGGAGCCTCGATGAAGGGAGAGTAAGCGTTTGGAGGCCTCCTTTCCTTGAACAGGTCGAACACTTAGTTCTGTGGTGAAGGAGGGAAAGGAGGCACACAGAGCAGGTTGCCTGTGTAGATGGCTGTGACCCACACCAAAGCATTTCCTCTTAACATCCCCATCAGGTAAGAAATCTTAGCTTTGTCAGTGGCGTATGTTAGTGGTCACTGGCCAAACACTAGGGAACACTGGAGCAGGAAGGGCTTACATTTTCCCTGATCACCTGCATACCATTCATGTCAGGAACATGAGCCTCAGGTAGTGGGTGGAATGGGGAAGGTGGAGGCGAGGAAACAGGAAACACAAGAAAACAGGAAAACAACAGGAGCCAAGGCCCAGACCATGACAGACTGTTTGTAAAGGACCTTTAAGAAATTCATGCTCACACTTTCCATTAGACTGTCAATGCAAGAAATATTGCTTTGGTTATTAGTCACTTAGGTCACACATATTTTACTGACATAATAAAATATTCAAATGTTACTGTAGTCCTAAGTTATAAAACTAAAAAAAGAGAGAGGAAGTTGTGGTGTGTGTGTGTGCGTGTGTGTGTGTGTGTGTGTGTGTAACAGGGCGATACTTAGCAGCATGTTGTATAAAGCTGAGAACACTTTACTTTGAGACAAACACTCGTGGGTAAGTATTGCTCTCTTTTAATTTTCTTATTGATAATGTTGTGTTTTGTGTATTATATAATGTGTGTTTTAACATCATTTGTGACCAAGTGAAACATTTTTCTTTAGTGGATTCTGTGAATTTATTGAAGAATCTGTTTTAACAGTGAGGTAGTTCGAGTGTCTCATGGAGAACACATTCTACTGCACTAAAATTGGTGATAGGATTCTTTTTTTGGTGATTGGTGATTGCTCTAAATGTTATTTCTCTCTCTCTCATTTCAATTAAATTAAACAGATATTTATTGCCATGAATGGTACATTATTGACAAAAGCAAGTAAAACAAATAAACAAATTGTAACAGTATTAAAGGAGCAATAGTTGAGTTTTTTACATTTCAAAAAGGTACAAATAACCTGGAAAATATACAGAACATGATAAAAAAAATGGCCTTGTGTCAGCTTGCTAGGAGAGAAAAGAAACACAGCGAAGCCTGTAGGCTCCCAGGGCTGCCAGATAATTATTGCTGTTCTTGATAACAGGATAAACACTGGCACTGCTTTTCCAAAATGGAGTAGTTTATTACTGATGAAGGAATTAAGCTCCTGTATAAAGCTTTAAAAAGTTTCAGTAGCCTTCTTTACATAATGAATCCAGTAGATCCGTTTTTATCAATTCAAGAGTCAGGTAAGCAAATGCTTTGGATGAAACACTGTGAAATGTGTGTAATGTTATATAACTGTGTAACTATGCTAGCGATGCTAATAGTAATAGATTCATCTGAAAATTGCTAAGAAACATAGTTAAATTTATTACTCAGTCACATTAGATACAAAGCTTTCCAGAAAGGGTGTGTGGTCGAGACGATTATGAACTCAGGTAAAGTAGCTGAGGAGCTGTTCAAGAGTTGAATAAAAATACTGTTGTATGTAAAAGTTTGTATTGTTTTTATTGTTTGTATCAGATTACACATCTTATTGATTTTTGCAGCAAGCTAAATAAAATCTGTAATCATTTATTGACTAATAGTAATTGTATCCTGTGAAAAGTTTAGATACCTTTTTTTTTTTTTTTTTTTTACAAAATATGTAATTTGGTGAAGGGTGCCGCAAAACGTTTGCGTACAACTGTATACACATTGTTGTATGAGAGGCTCGAGTGTGGTGAGCATGAGAGCAAGTTCTGGGGTGTGTGTGTGTGTGTGTGTGTGTGTGTGTGTGTGTGTGTGTAATGTTCGTCAGCATATTGTATGTAACTGATGACACTTCATTTCCGCACTAAGAGCTGACTCAGTTATTACACTCCTCTGTGTGTTGTGTCACTAATAAAACCCGCTTAAAGCCCATTTTACACTGTAAGTGCTAACTGTGTAGCTTTAGCAGTGGTGACATTAACACCACATTCACATGTTAATCAGGCTACAAAATACAATAATAACGTTATATTGTGCAGTCTGGACCAATAATCTAAACAGCGCACAAGTTTTATTTCTACTTGCTGCATTTTATTTATTCGCTCAAATCCGTCTTTGGATCAATTTTTCTCACAAAAAGGTCAGAATATGATCGGTTGATTCCACTGTCACTTTCTAACGATGCTCGCTCAGCTGTGTCTAGTTAAAAAACACATTTTAAAATGTTTAAATAAAACAGATCTGGTGATTCAGAGAGGTTGTCAGGAGTCCTGCTTCTCTGAGGGTTCCTCTGTCTTTGACTTCATCTTCATCTTCATCTCTCAGGAATGTTAAAGGAACACTGAATAAATGAGATGAGAGGGAGAACTATCACACATGGGTGAAGCTCAGTGGAGACCAACAGCAGCAAATTTAAGAGACAATAAATGATGAAACTGAACACTGAACAAAAATCACATCTGATTATAAATTACATCAGGCACATTTCTGAACATTGATATTTACATGATTTATTTCAGACTCAATCTGTACAATGATCCAAATTTCTGATTTCAAATTTATACAGTTCTCTCTGTGTGTGTGTGTGTGTGTGTGTGTGTGTGTTTGTTAGTCTCTTCTCCAGGTGATCTTTCCTGAACAGAGAGATGAAATCAGCAGAGAAACTCATCATCATCATTTGTTTTCTGTTTCAAGGTTTGTGTAGAATTTATATTTAATGTGTGACCTGATAACGTAAGTGTGTT
>JAKKZJ010000018.1:209200-223429 GCA_033441845.1 Pangasius mekongensis | reverse complement strand
CCTCATATCATCTCAGGGAGTTTTTCCTCACCACCGTCACCTCTGACTCACTCATTAGGGATAAATTCATACATTTAAAATTTATATCCTGAGTGTATTTATTTCTGTAAAACTGCTTTGTGACAATGTCCACTGTTAAAAGCGCTATACAAATAAAACTGAATTGAATGATTTTATGTTGTTTGTGTGTTACTGTAGTAATGATTTTGTGTTACTGTAATAATGATTGTGTGTTTTGTGTGTGTGTGTGTTACTGTAGTAATGATTGTGTGTGTGTGTTACTGCAGTATTGATTTTGTGTGTGTGTGTGTGTGTGTGTGTGTTTGCAGGTGTTTTGTGTAGAGAATTCTCCATCAGTCTACCAGAGAGTGTAGAAGCTCTGAGAGGACTCTGTGTTCTCATACCCTGCAGTTTTGAGATTAAAGAACAACATGATGCAGACCTCCAGAAAGATCTTACAGGAATCTGGTTTAAAGACGACACTAACCTTAATAACAAAGTCTTTAACTCTAAAGAAACTAAAGAGAACAAGATTGAAGGGGAAATTATAGGAGACCTCCACATGAAGAACTGCACCACCATCTTCTACAACATCAGAAAGAATTACACTGGAAGATATTACTTTAGAATAGAAGCTCCAGGAGCACTGAAATACACGTTTACTCCATCAGTAGATATAAGCGTGCGAGGTGAGAGCTGCAGCAGTGTGTGTGTACAGTGTAACTGTAATTACACTAATGATGCACTGGAACACATTTAAAACTCATCTCTAATGTGATACTGTGTGTTTATCTCAGTCTCTCCAATCAGCCCCTCAATAACACTGTATAAGGAGGACCAGGGGGAGGTGGAGGACCAAAATGAGGTGGTGGAGGGAACTTCAGTGAGTCTCATTTGCTCTGCTCCAGCTCCTCCATGTCTCTTAAAGCCAACAACTTTTACATGGAACTTCCTGCCTGAGGAGAGAAGACAGGAGCAGAACCACAACACCAGCTTCAGTTCCTCTCAGCTGAACTTCAAAGCCACTCACCTGCATCATGGAGTCGATTTCACCTGCACTGCCACCTACCAGCAGAACAAGAACAAATCAGCACAGAGCTCTCTTACACTACATGTTCTGTGTAAGTGCTGATTAATTCACATTCACTGCACTTTTAATGATTCATGGAGTCTCCTAAATCCTGTTCTTCCTCCTTCAGATGCTCCTAGAAACACGTCAGTATCAGCGTCTCCATCTGCTTCAGTGCCTTTGGGCAGTTCAGTGTCTCTGAGTTGCAGCAGTGATGCAAACCCAGCAGTGCTGATCTACACCTGGTACAGAGAGAACGGAGAGCAGATAGGAACCGGAAAACATCTCACCATCAACACGACTGATTCTGCACAGAGTGGTTTATACTACTGTAGAGCTCAAAACCAGCTCGGAGATCACAACTCATCTGTGTACCTGGATGTTCAGTGTGAGTACAGTGCTGGAGTGTATCTGGAAGAATTTGTTAATTGCTAACTAATTGGTCCTCAACACCTGCTGTGTGTGAGTTCTTACCTGCAATCACTAGGAGCACCAAACAGACTTTTTGCTATTTTCCTTCCAGATTATTCTTGAATATCAAATACCATACATTTGCTGAGAAAACACTGTGTAGGTTAATTTTCGCTACAGAATGAGTACCTTAGCAGCACCCTCTCATACTCCAAACAAATATGCATACACCACTGCAGCCTGGGTTTGATTTCCAGCCAGGGAACCACACGACTGTTCATTCCCAGTGCCGGTCCCAAGCTCAGATAAAACTGGGGAGGGTTTCGCCAGGAAGAACATCCGGCATAAAAACTGTGCCAAATCAAATATGTGGACCCAAAAGGTGGGAGCAGCCAAAAGAAGAAGATGAACAACAACAAATATGCATACATACACTGCAAAAAAAAACTCTTGGGATCTGAAATTATCTTGAATATAATAAAATTGATCTCTTATTCCTGTTATAAGCTTATAATAAAACCAAATAAATGATTATTTAACAGATTTTGTTTTACTAATTTCAAGCTTGAAATAGTTTTACTCTGCTTGAAATATTCCTGTTCTAATTATATTAATTTTACTCAATTTAAAAGCATTTATTTCTAGAAAGATAATTTTTTTCTTGCAATAGAATCAGAACATTTCAAGCTTGAAATGAGTAAAAATGACCAGAAATAGGTTTAATAATCTTATATTTGATTTATTTGTAATATTATAATAGGAATTAGCTGCATCCCATGAGGTGGTGTTTGCTAATGCAGGGTTATATTGTATTTGATCATGGAAAATATGTTTGTCCTCCATCGTTAAATCATGTGATAATGTATTATTTTCTGTGAAGCCCCCTTAATAACTGCCCTTTGTAGTAAAATAATGTATGGCCACATATTAGTAAGGAGTGAGAACAAGATGATTAAATCACAGCCATAGTTTAAGAAGGCATAAAAATTGTGTTCTGCCCACAAGAAGGCAAAAAGAGCAACATATAGGATAAACTTTTCTGCAAAATTTGAAAGTGAATTGATTTCTTTTTATTTTCATTTTGGAATAAATTATGCTGATATACTGAAGTCACTGTTCCTTACATTAATAAGTTGTGGTACCAACTAAATGTTGTGACCATTAGTTAATTATCTTGTTCTCATGACTTAATAAGTCATGACCATACATTAATCAAATCAACAAGTCAAGAGGCTTTATTGTCATTTCAACCATATACAGCTAGTTAGTACACAGTGAAACGAAACAATGTTCCTCCAGGACCAAGGTGCTACATAAAACAGCACAGAACTACATGAGACTACACATTACACAATATTTTTTTTTATAAATACAGTAGCGGTAAAAAGTGCAGGTAGTAAATACAGAAATGTGCAAAAATTGCTAAGAGAATGGGATGGTGTTCGGTTGAGTGTGTGTGGTGTCAGTCCAGTCTCCGAGTGTTGTGGAGTCTAACTGTCACAGTCTGGTCGTGAGGCCCGAAAGCTTCGGTACCTTTTGCCAGACGGCATAAGGGTGAAGAGTTTGTGAGAGTTTTTGGGTGCGTGGGATCGTCCACAATGCTGGTGGCTTTGCGGATGCAGTGTGTGGTGTAAATGTCTATGATGGAGGGTGGAGAGACCCTGATGATCTTCTCAGTTGTCCTCACTATCCACTGCAGGGTCCTGCAATCTGAGACGGTGCAATTTCCAAACCAGGCAGTGATGCAGCTCAGGATGCTCTTGATAGCCCCTCTGTAGAATGTGGTGAGGATGAGGGGTGGGAGAGGGGCTTTCCTCAGCCTGGGCCTGAACACCTCTCCCAGTCAGGAAGTCCAGGATCCAGTTGCAGAAGGAGGTGTTCAGGCCCAGCAGGTTCAGCTTTCCAATCAGGTGCTGAGGAATGATTGTGTTGAATGCTGAACTGAAGTCTATTAACAGCATTTGAACATACATGTCCTTTTTGTCCAGGTAGGTGAGGGCCAGATGGAGGGTGGTGGTGAGTGGTTGGGAAGATAAGTGAATTGCAGGCACGGGTGGTGGCCTTGAAGCATGTTGGAATGAAGGCACTGCTCAGGGAGATGTTGAAGATGTCAGTGAGAACATCTGCCAGCTGGTCTGCATATCCTCTGAGCACTCTGCCAGGAATGGTGTCTGGTCCAGCAGCCTTCCATGGGTTGACTCTGTGTAGTTTTCCTCACATCAGCCGTGGTTAGACATAGTGCCTGGTCATTGGAGGGGGGTGGTCTTCCTCGCTGTCACGTTATTCTGCACCTCTAACTGAGTGTAGAAGTTGTCCAGCGCGTCTGGAAGGGAGGCATCACTGTCACAGGCAGGTGATGTCCTGTAGTTGGTGATGGCCTGGATGCCCTGCCACATGCGCCGCATGTCGCCACTGTCAATGAAGTGACTGTGGATTGTCTGGGCTCCAGGCCATCACCACCTACAGGACACATCAAGGTAAGAGATTGGCGATGGTCTACTTCAAGATCTGGTCATCTGAAGCAGACCATCCCCAATCTCTAGCCTTGATGTGTTTTTGTTGTTTGGCCATTACCAGATGTAGAATAATTTAAATTTGCTCTTGGGGTCCCCAGGCTCCTAGAAGTTCTTTGTGCCTTTAGATTGTGGCTACAGCATTAAAAGAAAAGAACAAAGCCATTGTCAGGTGGCAGGAATTACAGAGAGAAGGGAGCTAATTTTAGGATGAATATTAATTTTGACTCTGGATCTTTATGGGATTGTCTTACACACTTAAAAAAAAAAAATCTCAGGCTGCAGCATCCAAGCTGTGATAGGATCTCAGAATTTGTCCAGTTGATGAAGCAGCCAGTCAACTTTCCTATTTATTCATGTAACTCTAAATACAAGCCGAACTCTTAACTTTTATACTTGTTTTCTCTAGTGGTGCCATCTAGTGGTGAGACCACCCACTACACTAAATTTTACTCCCAGATCTTTTCCTAAATTCTGTGTTTTTGCCCTCAGATGGTCCTAGAAACACATCAATATCAGTGTCTCCATCTACTTCAGTGCCTTTGGGCAGTTCAGTGTCTCTGAGTTGCAGCAGTGATGCAAACCCAGCAGTGCTGAACTACACCTGGTGCAGAGAAAACGGAGAGCAGATAGGAACCAGAAAACATCTCACCATCAACACAACTGATTCTACACAGAGTGGTTTATACTACTGTAGAGCTCAAAACCAGCTCGGAGATCACAACTCATCTGTGTACCTGGATGTTCAGTGTGAGTACAGTGCTGGAGTATTGTTAGTGTTAAGTCACATGGCTTATAAAACTCAGGGTTGTATAATTGTAAGAAACTCAACTAGTTTGTTCTCTGCCATGTCCTATAGTCTTTAGCAACAATGCTGTAAGATTCAAGTCTTGTTTCAGTAATTAAGCATTAGCGCTTTAAGAAACTAATTATAGATGCATTGCCAACTTTCTAGCCAAATAATCAAAAGTAACAATTATAACGTTCAGCTAGTTATAGAAATATCCTTTGAGGGGCAAAGTGTGTGACACGCATATAGTTATGAAATTTCTGAAAAAAATTCGAAAAGTTAACAAACTCCAAATGCCATTGAAATATATTTTACAAACGGGCCAGACAAAGACAGAAAGGTCAGAGTATATTGAAATTACTCTGTCGTGACACCTCTATTTCACAGCCTCCTGTTCTTCCTCCTTCAGATGCTCCTAGAAACATGTCAATATCAGCGTCTCCATCTACTTCAGTGCCTTTGGGCAGTTCGGTGTCTCTGAGTTGCAGCAGTGATGCAAACCCAGCAGTGCTGATCTACACCTGGTACAGAGAGAACGGAGAGCAGATAGGAACCGGAAAACATCTCACCATCAACACGACTGATTCTGCACAGAGTGGTTTATACTACTGTAGAGCTCAAAACCAGCTCGGAGATCACAACTCATCTGTGTACCTGGATGTTCAGTGTGAGTACAGTGCTGGAGTATTGTTAGTGCTAAGTCACATGGCTTATAAAACTCAGGGTTGTATAATTGTAAGACACTCAACTAGTTTGTTCTCTGCCATGTCCTATAGTCTTTAGCGACAATACTGTAAGATTCAAGTCTTGTTTCAGTAATTAAGCATTAGCGCTTTAAGAAACCAATTATAGATGCATTGCCAACTTTCTAGCCAAATAATCAAAAGTAACAATTATAACGTTCAGCTAGTTATAGAAATATCCTTTGAGGGGCAAAGTGTGTGACACGCATATAGTTATGAAATTTCAGGGAAAAAAAGTCTAAAAGTTTAACTCCAAATGCCATTGAAATATATTTTACAAACGGGCCAGACAAAGACAGAAAGGTCAGAGTATATTGAAATTACACTGTCATCACACCTCTATTTCACAGACACCTGTTTTTGCTCTTTAGATGCTCCTAGAAGCACGTCAGTATCAGCGTCTCCATCTACTTCAGTGCCTTTGGGCAGTTCAGTGTCTCTGAATTGCAGCAGTGATGCAAACCCAGCAGTGCTGATCTACACCTGGTACAGAGAGAACGGAGAGCAGATAGGAACCGGAAAACATCTCACCATCAACACGACTGATTCTGCACAGAGTGGTTTATACTACTGTAGAGCTCAAAACCAGCTCGGAGATCACAGCTCATCTGTGTACCTGGATTTTCTGTGTGAGTTCTTGCCTTGTATTTAAGAATGTTTGTAAGAATGCTGACAATCCAACTAGTTATTTATCCCATGGTTTAGAAACAACCAGCCAAAGTGGGGAGCATAAACAATAATTAGTGGGTTTATAGAGAGCTGATGAAGTAATTGTTTTGTTTTTTTTAAAGCATGGACCTGGCTTCCTTCAAGCATCACAGAAATTCATGTAACACTCTTTTATAAATTTGTTACACTATGTGGTATAAAGGTCTGTGATAGTGATAGTGATAGACTGGTGATTGGGGACACATTGGAAGAACACTAACCTGGTGGATTAGTGGACTAGGGTATTTTGGGCATATTTAGCGAAAGTGAGGGATTGCACCAGTCGCCATGCTGGTCCCTGCTATAGCTACACAGGTTCCATATCTCCTGGTTCAGTCTCTCCACTTTGCCATTGGATTCAGGATGGTGGCTCAAGACTTTACTCCCAGATGCTCTCCTTGGAGCAAACTCAGCTGTTTGGTATGTTTGGTACTATTTAGAGGTCAGTAAATTCCACTAAGAGGTGTGGCCAAGGGCTTTGGGGTATGGGCAGTGTTTCTAGGGGCCCAACTGAAAGTACTTCTGAACCTCAACATGAGTAGTAGGCAACCAATATGGTGCTGAAAGGAATTGTTGTGTACATGTAACTCAGGGACACCCTGGTGAGGTGTGATTAAATTATCCTATCAAACTCTTTAACATCTACCTTTTCCAGTAGCTTGTCCAGGTATTTTGGATTCAGCTGTCATAATCAACATCCCAGAAGTTGTGAGCAATAGATAATGTATGTCAAGCCTCCTTCAGGGCCTTCTTGATATCAAGGAAATCCTAGTTGTCAACATTTTTGCAGGAGTTAAACTCTTACTAAAGAAGGCAACAGGGTGGAGAATGGAATGAAACCACAGCACTAACTACCACCTCACAGACACCCAAACCCACCACAAATGGGATTGTAGGAGCTGAGTAATTAAGTATGGGTGCTGGTGCAAACTTCCACTTGAGGGACACAAAAGTTTATTTTTCAGTCAGTGACCAAAACATGTATGCATGTATGTAGCACATTTGAAGAGTGAAATGACATCATGGATGAATGTCTGGTGTTAGTCATAAATCATTAAATTTTGCACCACCCACCTCCATGAATACACCTTGAGAGAACATGACTAAGAACACTCCTAATAAGAATACAGTTTTAATATTAAAGTGATCCAGTAACTGTGCTTCAGTAACTTCAGTAACCAACATAGTCCTTACATGACTGATGTGCTCCTACAGGCTCACAAAAACATTCATCAATATAAGCTAAAATAAATGTGGAGCATATTGCTCATTAAACTTGAAGAACTGAACAAGAACTGAAATATTAATGGTGCATGGGTCAAGCTATATGACATAACTAGTTATTCCTAGTGCCCTTTGTTGTAGAGACAGCAGAGTTTCACTTGTATCCTTCGTAGATATAAATGTGGTTGTATGCACAACATAAGTCATGTTTGAATCCTCACAATTATGTAATTGAGTCCTTAGTAATCATTACAGCTGCAAATACCTCCATCTTTCTTCTCTACAAAGAAAAATCCAGCAGATGCAAGTCAAGGCCTTATGAACCTGTTTCAATCTCTCATTGATGTATTCCTCCATACCTGCTGCTTCTTAGACACAGAATGGGTGCACTCAAGAGCATGTAGGTGTGCTACCTGGTAGGAGGTCAATGGCACAGTCCCAGAGACGTTAAGGAAATTTGTTTGTATATCAGTATGCAGACAACCTGGGCCAGAAGCAAGACAATAAATTAGCCTGCTAGTAGAATCTATTGTTCATGATGTTACAATTTCAATACATATATGGAGATAAAAATATGAAAAGGATGAACCGCTGGTCCTTTCACTAATGACTTGACTTTGGCCCAACAAATCTTGGGAATCTTGATCTCCTCTGGTGTTCCTCTGGAGCGAAATGCTTCCTGCCTAGTTTCTGGTTTCTGGATGGTCTTTGCAACTGGTGATGATGGTGCTTGAATGGATAGAGAATAACCAGAGAGTAGGGGTTGCTCCAAGTGCTTGAGGAATACACTGTATGAAAGCATTCCTATGTCATCCACTAGATGCTGATAGGGTTTATAAAAAAGGTGAGTATTCCCAAAGCTCCGTCGTCCTCATGATTTAACTGAAGGAGATACTCACTGAGAAGAGGTTGGTAAAGTGTTCATAATGTTGTTGATATTGAAAGCTTTAAGTTGCTTGATGTCTGGACTGGCCTTCTAGTACTAAAGGAGCAGCAAAACACAAAATTAGAGTAACACAAAGCCACTAGACTCTCTCTAACTAGACAACTTTCTCTCTCTCTCTCTCTCTCTCTCTCTCTCTCTCAGATACTCCTCGGGTCTCTCCCTCCTCCAGCTGTAACAGCACTCAGGATTTGATCATGTGTTCCTGTGAAGCTCATGGAAATCCATCTCCTAACCTGGAGTGGCGTCTCTCTGGTCAAAATTATTTGACCACCAGACAGGAGATTGTGAACAACACAACTTCAAGAAGCTTCATCTCCATCCGTCAATCATTTACGGACATGCTCACTCTGCAGTGTGTGGCCTCCAATAGCCTGGGCATTGACACTCAGCTCTTCTACTTTAAGAAAGTAGATCATCACTCTGCTAAAGGTTAGAAACACCAAAACATCACTAATTTAAACCTTCACCTCTTGTTCACTAATTAGTAATATTCTGTTCCGTTGACTCTCATTGATCTTGAATTGCAGCTACAAAATAAGACAAAATAAGATAATTAATCCCATATCCCAATTCTATAAATGTAGAATGTAAACTGTTCTTTCTATTTTATGTTCAGGTGTGGATTTTTCCTCTGTGCTGATTGGTGCAGCTGTTGCAGTTTCAGTAATGATGATGTTATTTGGTATATTCCTGTGTGTAAGGTGTGTTAACTGTAAATATATTTACTTTTACTCTAGATACTATAAGCATATTAACAAAAAATATTTTTAAGCACAATAGGGATTTAGTGTAATATTATGAATTGAGATTTCTTTTCTTCAGGAGACTGAGTCCTTCCCGGTCTGGACATGGAGACACAGCAGGACTCGTTTTAAATGACAGGGTTAGTGTGAAGTTTCAGGCACAGATATGAGAGTTGGAGAACATGTTTGGATGACATCTTCATATAAAATTTTGAAATACTGAATTTTATTTCCTGTCGATTTCCACAGGCTGTTCAACAGGAAGAAGACGGAGAGCCTGTGTATGCGAACAAACGGGTTTCATCAGAGTCACTTCATTACTCCACTGTTGTGTTTCCAAACAGAGATGGAAGCGAAATCAAAGGCCTTTCCTCTCTCACTGCCGACTACGCTGCCGTGCATCACGGCTCCAAACAACAAAATAAGGGAGGAATCACAGAAACTGAGGCTAAAGAAAGAGATACAGAGCATCTCAAACAGTCAGATGGAGCTGAAGTCCTTTATGCACAAGTTAAACCTCATGAACAGAAGGTGTGAAAAAATCTATAACATAATTGTGTTTACAAACATGCTCAGATATACAGTACAAGCTGTGTGAGATGTGAGAGGGAGAGATGCACATTTACAGAGATAGATATTTAAGATTGTTTGACTATATTGTTTTGGAAAATAACAAAAAACAATTCAGAAAAAACATCAATGCTTCATGCACAAGATGCTTTATGTAATGTATGTCATTAAGTGCTGAGTTTGTTTATTGCCTCGGGGAAATAATTTGCAGCTTTTTTCCCCACATAGTTAAAAACACGCATATGCATTTAAAACATCATCTAATTATTAGTGTTCTATCCAGTAAGTGCTATAATGTGAGTTTGAGTTTAATCTGATTTATCTGAATTTCTCCTTTTATAAATGGCCTTACTTCCTTTTATTTAATAACTTTCTCTCTTTTTTTGGTGATAATTTGACTTTTTTCTATTATTGTTTGCATCTCTTTTTGGGATAATATAATTTAAAATGTTTATTGGAATGTCATTCTTATTGCTTATTTCTCTTTAAATCTCAGCTCTTCAAGAAAAAACAATAAAAACGAAAACACATGGTAAATAAAAACTGATGTGCTGTTTCCTTGTAGATATTTTGTGTTGCTGTGCAATGATGCGTTCTGTGTATATTATGGCTGATAATCATACAACAGTTTTGTTGCTATAAAGACATTGGGTCTTTGAGTTTCCTTTGCTTTTCCATACAAATGCTGCATTTGATTTACCTTGAAAGTTGGAATTCGGAGCTTTGAATGATGTAATTTTCAACCTCCATACATTCAGGCTACAAAGTGGAAAAAAAATGGATCCCTCCAAGCTAGCTAGCTAACAGTGAAGAGTGATGTATATTTTCTCAGATTTTTCCTGGTCAGGGGTTGGAATTATGTGTTATGACCTCTAGGCAAATGGAGAATTACTTCACTATTTGTTCCAGCTCCGCGTCCCCTGTATATGTGGGCTGGTCCTAGCCTTGAAAGTATAAAACCCCACCCACACCTATGGTCACTGAGATGCTCATAGTCCTACAGGGCAGTGGTGTTGCTGTAAATCTCACAGCCAGACATGTTAGTCACTTTTATATAATGCCGACTGTGAGGACCACACCCATTCATTTACTCCTAATGGTTTCATGCCAACTGAACTCTCTCTTCAGTGAGATTTTATTGATGATTCTTGCCAGTTGTAGAATAGCGACAAATCAGGAGGCACCAGGGGCTTTAATCTGCATTCCAGTTGTCAGTGAGTACTACAGTCCTACTGTTGATCCACTGGTAACAGCAGTAGGTCATGTCCTTTGGGAGAACATGGCTGTCATGGAGGTCGTCTGGTTTGGGGAGGGGAGTGGCCACATCTGGGCTGATGTGTTTGATTGTCAGGGGAAGGAGACACACCTATCACAATGTGGCATCTCATCATGGAGTCGAGCTGCATGCTCTCATAAACACGATGCTGGAGTCATCTGTAACGGTGAGATATTAACGTCACGTACACCACGTTAGTGAATAAAGTCAGTGTTCATTAGAATATTTAAATGATGTTCTTCTGCTTCAGGATCATCCGTGGCGTTTCATGAGGGGCGAGTGCGGTTGTCTGGAGGGAGCGAGTGTCAGGGGGAGGTGGAGATTTATTTCAGGCAGGACTGGAGGAGAGTTCTCCTGGACTCATGTCATGTCTAACTATACATCCCAGAATTCAGCATGGGCTACAAATACGGCCGCAGAGGACTACAACACCCAAACATTCTCACGTTCACACTCACCTGATTACTAATCACACACACTTGGACTCAATCATAGTCACAGCCACACACGCAGTATTTAAGGACTTCACACGTGCATTGTGAAGAATACGCTCAGTGTTCTTTTGTGCCAGTTGTTACCAAGCTGTTTGTTACTGTTATAGTCTTTCTGGTTTGGCTTAGTTTTGTTGTTCGTGTTTTGTTTCTTTTATGTGTTGTTTGCTCACTTCCTGACCCTCCTTCCTGACTTCCTGTTTTTTGACCACGTTTTTTTGGATTATGTTTTTGTCCTGTTTGCTACAACAATAAATCATTGTGTACCTGCACTTGCATCCTCAACTGCATCTGTGCTCCACCACTGAACACAAACACATGTGTGTAACGGGTTTCAGCTGCTCTGGGAGTGAAGCTCATCTGGGGAACTGCAGCAGTGCACAACCTGTCAACTGCAGCTCCGGGGAACAGCTGTACATCACCTGCTCAGGTAAGCAGCACACCTACAAATGAGCAACTTTTAACAGCAGCAATAAATATTTTATAATTTATGTATCCATATTAGATATACAGAGTAATTAAATATTAACTTCATAAAACTTCATAACCATTCTAAAATGTAATTCTAAAACCAATTTTTAAACTGCAGATGTGTTTTCATTCTCATGCAGGGCTGTTAAATTAAATTATTAGCTCAGTCAGGTGTGTTAGCAGTAAAACACTAAAATGTCAAAGACAGGGGGTTCTCCAGGACCAGGGTTGGGAACCTGTCTTTTAACTTAACAGTATAGACAACAGAAACCTGCAGTAAAAATGAATAATGCCTGATAGCGGTGCCTCTTAATTTCAGTGGCAGTGCAAGAATCAAACCCAGAACTAACTGGTGCTTTAAAGTTTGGTCCAAAGTAGGCAAAGGCCTCAAAACCTTGTGGGCAGGGTATAAAGTCTGGGACTGTCCTGTATTAATGGATGCTTGTACCAGTACTGGAAGTCTGTTATATCAGGTGATGACTGGTGTAGCTCAAGGATCTGCGCTTAGTTTTGTTCTCACTGTACATCATGCATGGCTTCTCTTATCACTGCTATGCTTATAACATTCAGCTCTACCAGCGCACTTTAATTTTAGTTTCCTCTACAAATACCTCAATGACTCCAGCGCACACAACTCTCAAATCTCACCATCTGACACAGTTGCTTGTTATTGTTTGGCATCTCAAGACTGGCAGCTCTGCCCTTGTGTGCCATCTGACCCCATTGCTGATCCACCAGCTGGTCCAGAAAGCAGCTGCAAGACTTGTCTTCAAGCTCTACAAGTTCTCCAACACCATCCCATTGGTGGTGGAATGAACTCCTCCTGGAGAACAGCTGAGTCTGACCTCTTCATCTTTTAACCTTGGGTGAGCTCTTGTTGTACTAATTATTCTCCCTAACCTAGTGAACTAGCATGATATGATTTTAATAGACATCACAAAGCACTTATGTAATTTGCCTTGGCTAAGGCAGCTGCTAAATGCTGCAGATGTAAATGGAATTCAATAAATATCATCACTCTGGTGTGTACATTAATCTGTTTTTTATGACTGTATTTATTTATTACTGTATTTTTATCTTTATCTTTTTATTTATCTATCTAATTTTACAGATTCTTAAAAGAGAGAGACACACAAACAACTTCCTGTTCCTTAGTGTTTGACACTCAGCTGACATGTTAGAGGAAGTGTGTGTGCATGCGCACGTATCACATTAAGCTCAAACTGGAGACGCTAACATTCTGGCAAGTACCACACTCTATCTATCTCTATCAACAACAACAACAACAACAATAATAATAATAATAATAATAATAATAATTAGTTTAAGACTCAGCTGTAAAATATATCTGATCTGATGTTTTATCTAGAATTCTGCAGTAGATCACCCTTAGATATAGGATGCAGCCTGCAGTGATCACTTTTGTCTGCCAATCATCAGTAGTTGGATTTTTTTTTTTTTTTTCCCAAGTTAGCAGGAAAATTGTGATAGTTATTTTGTTCATTCATTAGGCCACATATTTCTTCTTTAATTGCACATTTTATTGCATTTCTGTCCTAAACATAGTTGCATTAACATCTTGCGCAACTGGGCTTTCCAGATATACAACACACGCAGTTTCACTGAACATTGCGATATTGTAGTCCGCATTTTGACACTCTTCATGCCCAGCCATTACCACATTTATGTCCAGGGATACGCAGACAAAAAATATATATAAATGTTATCAAAAGAATTTTTACATTTTAACAAAGACACCAAACAATAAGTGAGGCCATATTCAGCACAACCTTTTGGCATCTTAAAGGTAACAATATATTTTCATATTATTTGGTTATTTTTTTGTGCACCAAGAGAAACAAGAAGTGAAGTCATAAAGTATATCAATATTTTTGTGTGTGTGTTTTGGCACCTAAGTTTGTTTGTTTTGGGTTTTTTTCATGGTCTAAGCATGTCCATGAGCACTAAGTTACATTATAGGGAACAGGAAACAGCAACCTCTGTAAAAGTTTATTTTTTTAAATCTTTCATCCGTTTTGTTCACTGAAAGTGTGTGTGTGTGTGTGTGTGTGTGTGTGTGTGTGTGTGTGTGTGTTAGTCTCTTCTCCAGGTGATCTTTCCTGAACAGAGAGATGAAATCAGCAGAGAAACTCATCATCATTTGTTTTCTGTTTCAAGGTTTGTGTAGAATTTATATTTAATGTGTGACCTGATAACGTAAGTGTGTTAAACTCAGGCAGTGACTGAATCAGTTTGGTGTGATTCTGTAACACA
>JAKKZJ010000018.1:196439-203939 GCA_033441845.1 Pangasius mekongensis | reverse complement strand
GGTGAAAATTGCATGAAACTTTGTCTGCTTCATGTAATAAGATTATATATATATATATATATATATATATATTATGTTAGCAATATTTCTGAGATGAAAAAGGCTATCCTGGTAATATCATCTACTTGAGCTTCAAACCAGAGACTGGAGTCAATCGGAAAGCTTACTTCTAGCTGCCTGTTTCCCTAGTAGAAGTAACTCTGTTGTCATTAATTAGGAGAAAGTTACTCAGCATCCACTGTCTAATGTCCTTTTGATGGCACAGGCATTGTCAAGTGCTGCCTGTAAATAGAGGGGGAGAAGGAGTGGGTAATTTCATGAATGAGCATACACCTGTGTAATTAATGCTCTTTTCATTTGCAGTGTCTTGCAGTGAAAGAATACCGATGAAGATTTTTTTTTTATTTACAAGGCTGCTGTGCCGAAAAGTATGGAGAGAAATAAAAATCCTGCAATTAGTGAAATCACCATTTACATCTACAAACTGTTAATAAGCAGTCAAATAAGACCTAAGATAGGAAAAAGCCATTCTCTTAACTCCAACAACATTTTTTCATCTATCTTGCAGAATATTGCTGTCTATTGTATCAAAAGATGCACTAAGATCAAGCAACACAAGCAAGGAGACCAGTATTTGGTCATTTTGTCACTTTATCCAGCACTGGCAAAGTACTGTGATAGATCCAGACTGAAACATTTTATGAATGTAATTCTTATGCAAGTATGGGGTTTATCATTTAATTTATCAGGAGGAAGGAAAGAACAGCTACATCCAATGGTTTAACAGCTCATTACCACCCAACAAACCAGAGACATTCAATCATGATTCATAGCAACAAGACAATACATGATGCACCTGTACATTTTACATTTATGGCATTTGGCAGACGCCCTTATACAGAGCGACTTACAATAGTGTACTGTACAGCACTAGTTCACACAGCTGCAAAGAGAAGTCCATCAAGAGTAGGTGGAGTGAACAATTTTGGGAAGTGCAGCTGCTGCTAACTTCACATGGTTTCCTGAAACACGTCATAACACATGCCTGCATATGGCCTCACCAAGACTGGGCATTACATTTAGTATCCTTACAGAACAGAAAATCAAGAGCAGCAGACATGGCAAGGGATCCAGAAAAAACAGGTGAAGAAAAGTCAAAAAGGTGATACTCGCATGAGGTCAACCACACTTGCTGTTCAACAGCAGACTTCCTTTTTATTGTCCCCCTCTCTGTACATGCACAACTCTTCAACCAATTAACACTCATGACATCTCCCTCCTTTTTTGACATTAAACGCAGGAATACAAAACTTCACTGAAGTTACCCCTGTGCTTCTCTAATCAATTTACCCACTAAGCATGAAGTATAAAATGCAATAAACACAGTTTACCTTGAACTTTGTCAATACCTTAAGCTAATGCCTAAGAACATTACTTTCCTGAATGTACTTTTTTTTTTCTTTTTTCTGGCATGTGCATAATATGTGAATACAGAGGAAATGAACTTTTTTCCAGTCCCAGACTTAACAGTGCCATTTGTGGTATGAAGACTATTGAACAGCTTATAAATTTAGTCTCTAAACAGGCCTACAAACTCAAACTGGTGAAATGGCACATGAAAGACCAGTATGTGTCTGTGTAGGTGCCATTTGTGTCAAGGTGTATCCTTTTGTGTCAAAGGGTGTGTCCTTTGTCTGTGTGGGTGCACATATCCCATTGGAATCCATAAGATCCATGCATTCAGGATCCAAACTGCGTTCTTGTGCTGCTCCTTCTGAAGCTGATGGTGATTTCTCCTGCTCAGCTTCCCTTCAGTTGTTTCCACTACATAAAACATTGGCATATAAAAGGGCAGGCAGTTTCAGATTCTCCTCCAATGTAGGGAGTGTGGTTCTGATCCTCCTTCCCATGAGGAGTTCTCCTGGGCTGAACCCAGTGGATGCAGATGGGGTGGCCCTCTAAGACATGAGAGCCGACAGGGTGTCCTTTTCTCTCAAAATATTCTTGGCCACCTGTACAGCCCTCTTGGCATGGCCATGTGGACGTGTGTGGGAAGTGTGGACTTGAAGTAACATGAACAAAGCCATATTCTATACTGAAGTCACAGAATTCTTTACTGCAAAACTGTGGTCCAATTCTCAACTCACATGTGATCCCAAAACGAGAAAAGGTGTTTTTGAGTTTTCCAATCACTTGGCTGGTGGAGGGAGTAGAGAGATGAGCAGAACTGGTTTGTGGTCCATGATTTGTCTGAAGCTCTCTAGCCCATAGAGGTACTTCTCGAACTGTTCACACACCCAGAACAGTTGCAGCAGGTCACCTCCCACCCTGTAGATGCTTACATCTGCAGAAGCTGCTGTGGGTCTTTTAGCATCATAATCAGTGAGGACAGGAGCACTCATCAGGGAGTTTTTCAGTCTCTGGAAGGCATGTCTTGGCTTGGACTCCAGTTCCATACTACTCTTGTTTTCAGGAGGTCATACAGAGGTTGTCCAACAGTGGTTAATTTAGGAATGTTCACCATCCCTAGAAAGCGTTTGAGTTCCTGTGCATTCTGGGGTACTGGAAAGTTAGCAATGCTGTTGACTTTGCATGGCCTAAGATGTGAATTTGACTTTGCTTGAAGCTGCATTCTTGTCTGTTCAATTTTAGTCCAGCTGATTCCATGACTTTGAGCACATTTTCCAGTCCTTCAACGTGTTCTTTTTCTGGTTTAGCAAAAAATAGAACATCATCCATATAAATTGCCACCCCCTGTAATGTCTCTATCATTTTTCTTTGAATGATTTCTGAGGCACTTGTGATCCCAAATGGGAGACTTTTAAAGGAATACTTGTCACATGGGGTTATAAAAGTGGTCAGCTTGCTGTTTTTTTCCTCAAGAGGGATTTGGTAAAATCCACTGGCTGTGTCTGTAGCCACTCCACGGCTGAGCAGGTTATTTGCCTCCTTCCCTGCCTTTGTACATCAGTTCTACCTTTGAGTCTGTCTGCTGGGATGCTGAGTGAAGCTACTGCTTCTTTCTTTGGTGGCAACTGTTCAAACATTTCCTCACTTATCACACATGCATCAGCTCCTGTGTCAGTTTTGAAGTTAAGTGGTGTCTGACCAATTTTCACTTGTACTGTCCAGTGTTCCTCACTTGTTTTCTTATTAACAGCACTCAAGAACAGTGCATTTTCCAACCCTTCTGTGATTTCTCTTACACATCCACTGCTGTCCTTTTTTTTTGTTGCAGGGCATGTTTTATCTTTTGCATGCTGTTTCCTACTGCGTCTATTGCAGTTCCTTGCGTTCCTGCACTGTTTTGTGGTGGTGCACCCCATGGTCGGTGTGCATGTCTCCCCCTCCCTCTTATGGGAGTTTCATGTGACTTGTTGGATGAGCTCAATCTACATTTCAAATGTTTGCAAACCAACTTGCATAGCAACAAATTCACTGTTTCCATTTGAGCCATTCCGAGGGGTTTTCGAAAGCAAATCGCTCCGGAGGATTAAACTGCCATGAGGTAGACAGGGTTTGCACTGCTTCCATTTTAACCAATCTTCTGACACCTTGTCATGAACAGAGTCAACCACACTTGCCGTTCAACACCAGACTTCCTGTTTTATTGTCCCCTCTCTGTGCATCCACAATTCTTCAACCAATTAACATTCATGACAGGTCTGACAAGCTGTTTTCTAATACAGTGAAATTCATACATTTGTAAATGTGGCTTAAGTGTCCAAAGACTTTTTGGGGCCATGAGTGCAATGGCCAGGTGTCCACATACTTTTGGCTATATACTGTAAAAAGCAGAAATATAACAAAACAGAGTTTTGTTTTGAGAGTTGACCAACACCAAAAAAGCACCCAGCCACCAAACCAAACAAAGACAAACCCACACAAAAGTTGGAAATGTCCACCACTGACCAATACTGATTTATGCTTATGTATTATACTTATGTCCAAAGATGCCATAATAGGCTGACAGAAGAGTTACTCAATATGGACACTACAAACTGTTAAAATCAAGAGCAAAGCATGCAAAGCTCTCACAGATACAGGTGCTACTCAAGCTATGGTAAAAGCCGAAGGTCTTGAAGGTCATCCTTACCAAGGATGGGGCCACATTAGAATAAAATGTGTACATGAGGAAAAGAAACCCCCAACTGCAACTGCAAAGCTAACTCTGAAGCAGCAGGCAGTGACGTCTTTGATAAAGAGATTTTTTTGAAGACTGAAGTGTTGGGTCAAGTAGAAGGTAGTTTAGAAGGTAAAATATAATGTAATCTTCCCAGACACGTGCCTGCGCAATCTGTAAAAAAATACTGATATAACAAAGATGGGGCTAGAATTCCAGAGATGGAATTAATTACATTACTAAAACCTCCACATGTAAAACTAATCCAGTCCGAATACGGCTTAAGGAGTGTTATAACACTGAACAGGTGTTAGTCAGCAACTCAGAAGGCTGAAATGTTAAAGATTGTATGGTTGCGTCATATTTTTTATTTGTTATTTTATTTTATATTTGGATGAATATCAGCAGGAGTTTGATAGGCATGGCCAATCATTAAAAAAAATAGCAGACTGGTATTGTTATTAAACTCTGAAAGTGTTTAGCTGTCGCTAGTGTGGATATTTCCATTTCACACAAATATGGTGTAGACAGCTTATGGTAAATTTAGGGATAATCTTATAAATTTAAAATGCATATGTTGAATCGATTTATTTCTGTAAATCTGCTTTGTGACAATATCCATTGTTAAAAGCGCTATACAAATAAAATTGAACTGAATTATGCATGTACTGGCATGGAACTACACTGTGACCTGGTTATGTGATGTGCTAGGGCTGATGGGTGAGTTTCGTTTTTTTTTAGCTGAATTTTGTTTTGCAAACTGACATTTCAGTTCTGCTGCACTGTCTTTCTGAGATTTGACTTAGGACAGAGGAATCAATGTTAACCTATTGTCTGAAAAAAGAGCATGTATCAATGACTTGTTGCAGAACTGGAGCTTGTGGATTGGCCTGTACACAACACAAGTTGAAGTAAACATTGTGATGTAGTGTGACATACAGGAAGTCCATTTTAATATTAATAACCTGGGTCTTATAGTCCAGTGACGTGATATTTCTTTACCTCAGCTTCACGGCAGGAACAGGGAAATTGTACCATGTGTTTAACTTTATATATCAGTGTAATAAGAATAGCTGACAATGTCAAAAGTGAGATTTTTGCAGGATCAATTATATTTATCTAGTTATATTTTTGTGTGATGAAATAGTAACTGAAATACTGATACCTTTTTATTTAAATAAAAATACTGTGAAAATAAGGATGTACCCACGCTTGTGTGATACAATGATTTTATTGTCCCTTGACCAAAGTTTCCCAAACTAGATGTCATAACCCCCATGTGGGGTTGTTTGATTTACAACTGGGTTTGTGAGGAAAACATTTCTTTTGTTTTATTTAATTTATTTTTCTAATTGCTAAGAAATATCACTATAACTATAAAGATGTAATTTTGTGTTTGAAATGTTACTGGGAGACACATTTGAACAAACATCATTTAAATGAACAGTGTATGTGCTGTTTTAGTCTTTTCACTATTCCGACACACTGCAGTAGCGTAGTTCAGCAATAAGTTGGACAAATTTCCCCGTCCATCTACTGTATCAGCACCAAACAAACCAAACAAACAAACTGTGTTTCAAACTGCATGCTTATTCTCCACAGTTATTGAGTAACAACAGTCACCGGTTTTCCTATTACTGTTAGTATTCGAATTTTAAAAATTTCTGATGTGACCTTCAAATCAACAGAAAGATCTGTTTTGTGTACCAGTCCTCTGGATTTTCTAGATTAGTAAATACGTTTGATGGTAAGGCCAGAGTTTTCGATTTGATGCACAGCTCATGACAACAATCACGATGACAGTGGAAACCAGACGGACAGGGGTAGTTTGGCTCTGATGTACCTTTATTGAGTATTGTTTTTTTAATCCTCCAGATGTACATAAAGTATGCAAGGTGACTGTGTGAACAACTCCGCTCTTGATGGCGGTGCTTCTGCATGTACACACAAAGCCATATGTATAAACCAGGCTCCTCTGCTTTGCATGGATTAATTTCCTATAACAACATGCTCCATCATGTTTTATTCCTTATGCATAGTTCGAAACTGGATGTGACAGCGGAAAGAGTTGCACTCCTCCTGATGTTTTGTACAGGGTCATGAAAGCTCTGGACTGGTACTTCAGTGCAAGCAATATTGCTTTGGTTATTAGTCACTTACGTCACGTTTTACTGACATAATAAAATGTTCAAATGTTACACTAGTTCTAAATTTTAAATCTAAAATAAAAATAAATATTCAGTTATCAAGGCTTGAGAAAATTCATAAAGTCCATTTGAGGTCATTTGCCCAAAAAGTGTGAGAACCCCTGAACTAGAAATGCACATTTCCTGTTAAGATAGAGGAAGTTGTGGGGTGTTTGTGTGTGTGTGTGTGTGTGTGTGTGTGTGTGTGTGTGTGTATATGTGTGTGTGAGACAGAAAGGTCCTTATCAGCATGTTGTTTAAAACTGAGGACACTTCAGTTTGAGAACTGGAGACTCAAACACACTCAGGTAAGAGCTGCTCCCAGTTTGTTTTCCTAAATGGATTTCCTTATTGATAATGTTGTGTAATATATTTTGTGTACTATGTATATTACATGTTGTGTATTACATGTTGCGTGTTTTAATATAAATGGTGATTGAATGAAACATTTTTAGTGGGTTAACAAGTGAATCTATTATTCAACAGTGAGACAGGCTGACTGTGTATCTGTGTGAAAAATACTCTGTTGTGACATTGTATATTTTATTTATTCAGTAACACACATTAATGTTTTTTCTTTCTCTCTCTCTCTCTCTCACACACACACACACTGTGGTAATTAATTTGAACTCTTACTCTCATCTTCTGTCAGCCAATCAAAACACACTCTACTATTTGAGAAATATCATTTGACAAAAACCTTTTTATTGTTTGAAAACTGATGAAATATAAACAGGTCACAGTCGTGCACTCAGAACATTGAACCCAAATGAATCCTCTTGTACTTCTCTATCCTGCTCTAAACATTATTTCTCTCTCTCTGTGTGTTTCTCTCTCTCTATCTCGCTCTCTCTCTTAATTAAATTAAATTAAGTTAAACAGAGCTTTATTGGCTTGAATGGTACATTATTGCAAAAGCAAGCACATAAATAAACAGATTGTAACAGTATTAACAGTATGTGGCAGCAGCGGCGGCGTAGTCGAGTGTCGACTGCAGACGGAGAGGAGGCGGGTTGAACCGTGACTGCTGTGAGCCAGAGACAGAGGGTGTCATACATGGCTTGCAACACACACACACACACACACACACACACACACACACACACACACACGGACGGACGGACGGACGGACGGACGGACGGACGGACGGACGGACGGACGGACGGACGGACGGACGGACGGACGGACGGA
>JAKKZJ010000018.1:186151-193820 GCA_033441845.1 Pangasius mekongensis | reverse complement strand
TATTTCTTTTCCATCTGCATGTAAATTAAACCAAAATGTATTAAACAACAGAAACAACAACAACAACAACAACAACAACAACAACAGTAATAACATTGTATTTAGAATCAGCAGCTAGAAGAAGTAATTTTTTTAAGTCCATAAGTTGCGTCAGTGTCTCCGTGGTAGAAAACTGGAGTTTAGTTTTCTTACTAGAACATCAGCTAATTTAAGGCGTCACTGCAAACAGCATAACACACAGAATGATACTGTTTCTAGTGATTTTTCTTTATGACGCACGCTCCTAAACCACTTCTTCATTCACGTTTCAGTTCACTGAGAAAAGATGCTGAATATGTACTCAACACTTGTCTTCCTCTATCCTCTATAGAGACTCAAATCACATTACACAGCTCATGTGTAAAGTTAACAAAAATAGACAGAGACACAAAAAAATAAGTTTCAGTGTCCCAGCAAGCTGCTCACAAATTATTATTATTATTATTATTATTATTATTATTATTATTAGTATTATTAGTAGTAGTATTAGTAGTAGTATTAGTAGTAGTAGTCATATACCTGATTTAAGAAATGAAGAATTGTCGCTCAGTAAACAGACAGTTCTTCAGAGCCGCCGTATGTGTTTGTGTGTGTGTGTGTGTGTGTGTGTGTGTGTGCATCGTGGACACCATCAGTCTTTTTATAATTGTACAGTCAGCTTGCTTTTCCTGCTCCAGGAATCCCAGACATTATTGTTTTCCTGCTCCTCTGATCACACAGATAAGAAACAGATGAAATAATGATTGCTGATCATCAGGAAAAAGGAAAACTTTCTGTTTTTGAGCCTGAAAGTGTGAATCACATCAACTGTAATAAATGAATAAATAAATTGAATATTCTATCTTCATGAGCACATTCACACTGCTCCTAAAGGGCGTGATGCTTTTGCTATGTTGGGAAACTGGATTGTTGATGGGTGGGGTGGTTCTGGGTGTGTGTGGTTTCGACAATATAGAAATGAAAGCGAAACTCAACTTAATGTAAATATTAAATGAAGTGGAAAGAAGTGGAACAAACCAGTGTGCATTATCACTGTGGAGGAGATTCAGTTCAGTTTTAGTTGTATAGCATTTTTAACAATGGACATAGACCTCATTTTGGGTCTAGAGCGTGTACACATGATTGTCATTGTACGCTGCCAGTCGTTACCCAGAGGCCTCTGGAAAGCCACATTGTATGACATCACCTGGTTCAATTCTTCAGCCATGTTGGTATCACAAACAAAACCTTCTCTGACTGGAAAACTCACTTCATGTAAGCTCAAGGTAAAAACAGTTAAGCCCTTTAGCGTGTCACATTAGGAATGTGCTACACCCTGATGCCTAACACATTAATGTTATGGGAAACTTTCACACCATCTACTCACTCAACACAAGCCACAGGTCACAGCACACTAACACAAATAGTCTCTCACACATGCAGAGTTTCACGTTCAGCTGGGCTACACACACACACACACACACACACACACACACACACACCTTTATTAGAACCACTCTATCTACCTGTTGGCTTTAGAAGAGATTTTAGAACAATTTTAAATTTAACTTCTATTTATGCCTTGGTGGTTAGGAGTGTTGCTCATCACACTTCCAGGGTTGGGGGCTCAAATCCCACCTTTGCCCTGTGTGCATGGAGTTTGCATGTTCTCCCTGTGCTTTGGGGGTTTCCTCCACCAGTCCAGAGACACGTGTTGTAGGCTAAATGGTATTTTCAAATTGTCTGTAGTGTAAGTGATTGTGCCCTGTGATGGACAGGCCCCCTGTCCAGGGTTGTCCCCCGCCCCGGGACTCCAGGCTCCCTGTGACACTGTGATGGATAAGTGGTACAGAGAATGGAAGGAAAGTTTTACTGTCCCGAAATGTAAGCACTGCACACCAACAACTACTCACTTTAAGTTAAAGCACAGATATTACCAAAATACATCATGGTTTAAAAATGTTCAATTTTACTAAATAAACTAAATAACTAATAGCTATTTTTGCTCAGTAGTCAGACTGTAGACGCCGGCGTCTACACCGCTGGGAGGCCTGAACAGACAGGCTACAGCAAAAGAGAGAACCGGTTCTCTTGTGGGTGACGCCGGAGAGTGGGATTATAAACCATTCCAGTGTACAGGTGTAGAACAGTAAAGATGTACAGTACTGAGTGTGTGTTCAGGATGTTCAGTGTGAACAGATTATGAGAAGAGTCCTGGGATGAGCAACAGGACAGTGTTTATGATTACAGCAGTAGCTCTTAGATGTAGCACCACACAATCCAGAGAAGATTAACACTGAAGCAAGAGGGAGAGTTGGGAATAAACTGATTTTGGGAATTACAGTTCAGTAAAGAATCCATGTGGAAGCATTCACAGCAGCAGAGAGAGAAACACTAAGAAACGCTAAACAGAAGTTCAGAACATCAACTTAAAGCTCCTTACTGCCTCCACACCTCTATATAACATCATTATAATCCTATTCACTCTCTGGGACTTTATTTGTTTAGTAATGATTGACACAGATACACTGTGTGTAATTTCCCAGCTGTAGCGGTGTGACCCATTTTTCTTGGGTGTGGGGTTTTGTCTTTGTTCATTAACAGAGAGATCAGGTAAACAATTTGTCTTTCATTTTTGTTTTATTTAATATTTTTGTTATTTAATATTTTGCATTTTGTCTGTTATTTTGGCCTTCGACCACCCTGAAGTTGTCCCCGATGTTTAATTTACGGCAACTCTCAACACGCATGTCACTTCTGAACGAGCTCCTCTGTGTGTGTCTCAGGAAGCCAGTACTTCACTCCACCTTATTACTACATCTCACATCTGCTCTTTGCCTTTTAACTGGTGCTGAAAACCCAACACTAGACTGTGACGTAACATCTGGAATTTTGTGACATGAATTTTCTAAACACGTAGCCTGAATGTCTTCATTATGAAGTTGATGCTAATGCAGTCACACACTGATTTATACGAATGAGTGTGACACACACACACACTCACACTCACACACACACACACACACACACACACACACACACACAACCGGACCGTTGAGAGTTGGGAGAGGTTCTGTATATGTATAGTTTCAATAATATAGAAATGAAAGTGAAACTTAACCTAACTATATATTTTCTTGCGAAAACTGTGATGAATTTACTGGTTACACAACTGCACTATGTGTCCATGTAGTACACAGTTATAGAAGGGATTTATTTATAATCGCACTATCAGCTTCATTTGGGTCTAGAGCTGTTCCTGCTCAAGCAGGAAGTCCTGACATGATTGTTTACCTGCCCTGCTGATCATGAAGCTAAGAAATAATTGCTGATCTTCAAAGCAATGAAAAACAATAACTTTCTGTTTTTGAGCCTGAAAGCGTGAATCTCATCAACTGCTGTAATAAACAAGCAGAATATTCTATCTTCATGAGCACAGTAATGCCACTCCTACTGTGATACTGGAGTTGGGAGATGGGATATAGAATACAGAAATAAAAGTGAAACTCAACTTAACCTGTGTAAATATTAAACAAAGAGGAAAGAAGTGGAACAAACCAGTGTGCATTATCACTGTGGAGGAGATTCAGTTCAGTTTTACTTGTATAGCGTTTTTAACAATGGACATTGTCACAAAGCAGCTTTACAGAAATAAATAGGATATAAGGACATCCTGCTGCCTCGTTTGGGTCTAGAGCGTGTATATATGATTGTCATTGTAGACGCTGCCAGTCGTTACCCAGAGTAGCACACGCAGTAGTTGTGGTCTGTCCATCCAGGATCTCCAGGATCAGTGTTTTGGGGAAGGACTGTAGTGCCAGGCTTCATGCAGGGGTTCCACAGTTCTCTGAATGCATTTGAGATTAGCATTGTAGCTAGCATTTCGCACAACAAAAATCAACCAAACCAAAACTGGAAATTTTTGGATTTTAGTCTGCATTCTTTGTTTATATATTATATATATACACTATATATATTATAAAGACTGAGTTCTTTGTGTGAGAGCGTCTATAAAAAGTGTTCAGTGTACATTCAGAGAAGAAGAGTGTGTTACTACAGGTGGATTGTATAGCCCACTCACCTGTGTGTAGCACACTCAGAATTGCACTTAAACGGATTGTCAGTTTTCCATGGGTAGGGGAGGGGGTGAGGTGTACATGGTTTCAGGAGGTAGGGTTGTAGTTGAGGGCTCTCACAGCCTGGGGGAAAAAGCTGTTGAGCAATCTGGCTGAGCGAGCTTTGATACTCCGGTACCTTCTGCCTGATGGCAGGAGCTGGAAGAGATTGTGGAAGGGATGGGTAGGGTCCTTCACGATGCTGGTAGCCTTGCTGGAGCAACGTGCAAGGAAAATGTCCAGGATGGAGGGGAGAGGGGCACCGATGATCTTTGCAGCTGTGTTCACTGTCCGCTGTAGGGTCTTGCGGTCAGCAGCACTGCAATTTCCATAGCAGACAGTGATGCAGCTGGTCAGCACACTCTCAATGGTGCCCCTGTAGAAAGTGGTGAGGATGGGTGGAGGGAGACTTGCTCTTTTCAGCCGGCGGAGAAAGTGGAGGCGCTGTTGGGCCTTCTTGTTTAGTGACGTGATGTTGGTGGTCCAGGTGAGATCCTCTGTAACTCAATAACAAGGATAAAACAATACTAAAGTGCAAGAGACCATGGTGCAAGATGAACATGCTATATATAAATATGAAATATGTAAACAGCAGACAAAATAGAATATATTAAAAATATAAATATTTATTTACAGAAAAAGTGAGTGTACATGGGAGATAGAAGAAATATTGCAGCTTCAGAGGGCAGAGAGACTGTCAGCAGGTTGGGGGGTCACCTGGGGGGAATTGGGGCACTGCTCATCAGGCTGACTGCAGCGGGAAGAAGCTGTTCTTTTGGCGTGAGGTCCTGGTCCTGATGGACTGGAGCCACTTGCCAGAGGGGAGGGGCTGGAAGAGCACATGTCCGGGGTGAGAGGGGTCGGCTACAATCCTGGCTGCACGTCTCCGGGTCCTGGAGACGTACAAGTCCTGGAGTGATGTGAGGCTGCAGCCGATCACCTTCTCAGTGGAGTGGATGACGCGCTGCAGCTTGGCCTTGTCCCTGGCCGTAGCAGCAGCAAACCAGACTGTGATGGAAGAAGTGAGAATAGATTTGATGATGGCAGTATAGAAGTTGACCATCATCTTCACAGGGAGGTGAAACTTCTTCAGCTGCCACAAGAAGTACAGCCTCTACTGTATTCAAATGTTAAAGGGGCCTACAGCTCTTCAGCCCTCCCCCCACTAGGCAGGTCAGATCACAACCTGATCCATCTCCTTCCAACATACAAACCCCTGGTTCAGAGGCAACCTGCTACTGTGGGAGGTGCTCTGTGAGCCACAGGACAAGGACATTGACCAACTGACTGACTGCATCAGGAAAATATCAATTTCTGTGTTGACATCTGCATGCCCCTTGCAAACTATCCATTGATTCCCTTTGGGGGAGGGGGGGGGGGGGCAACAGCGGTAAGCTCCGGCAGCAGTGGAGCTTGACCAATCATGGCCACCAGCAGGTCTTGTGATTATGGCCGCCTGCCCAGGGCCTCTTCCCAAGATGCCTGTCACACCAGAGCCTCCAGCCGTTATGAACGTCAAGCCTCAGTCTTCAGCCACCACAGATGCCACTCCTGTATTCCCGAGCATCGTGGATGTTGCGTTTGAGGACACCAAGGCTTTCCAAGGGCGTTTGAGGCTGGTGTCCAGTCTGGCAGGCCCACCGTTGATGTCGGTGAGTGCAGCAGGCATTCCAAGAGCTTCAGCACTGGTGGTCACAGAGACACTTCCCCTATCCTCAGTGCTCCCTGTAATGGCGGTCGCCATCCTGTGTGTTTGGGCTACATATTGCTCTGTTCTTGTTCCAGTCCTGCTGTGGTGGTCATCTGCTCCACTGTGGGGATCTTTGCTCTCCTCTGCTCCACTGTGGGGATCTTTGCTTTCCTCTGCTCCGCCGTGGGGATCTTCGGACCCATCTGCTCAGCTGTGGTGCCCTTCGGCTCCTCCACTTCCACATGGACCTGGCCCTCCATCCCTCCCCCTGTTCCGTCGCTATGTTATGATTGCCAGCTGGCGTGCCCACGAACTCCACTAGAGGGCACTCCACCCCGGACTTTTGCCCTTGTCTTCTGGACTCCATTTCCCATGTGTTCCTTGCCCCTCATATGATCTTACCATGTGCTACCCTTGTTTGTGTGTTATGTTCTGATTGGTTCCTTGGCTTCATGTGTCATGTTCTCCTTGTCCTGTATAAAAGTTGCTCACACACGCTCCTAGGTTGCTGATTATTGTATAGCCCCTACGTTACAGATACGTTACATTAGCTATTTATACTTACATTACTTTGATTTAAATGACTGATTAGCTAGTACCAGCTAGCTAGCAAATAATAGCTCAAAGCTCTGAAATCTTTTCCTGACTACGGTAAAATTTAATATACTTGCTAATAGTATACAACTACAATTTAGCATTTTACATATTAATTAATAACACTGTACTTATCTCTCACCTCTTAGTTGATACAGCATTTTAGGTAATGAAACATGTACAAGTGTCATCGCTAGTGTGAGAGGTGGGAGGTGCTGTCTGGCCGTGTCAACACCCTGGCTTCAATTTCTGTAAGACGGTGACTCCCATTTCGTCCAAAAAAGGCTCCAAAAACACACGACGGGAGTAAATGGCACCATGTTGTTCCCTTATAGATACAGTCGTTGGTAATGGCAGTATGCTTTACACTGGCCTTATCCTCGTGGTTGTGGGTTCAGCTCACTGATCTGGGGTGAAATGTCTGCTACAGAGCTTCGTATGAGTGAAATGGAGAAACAGTGAGGAAGGTTTGCTCACCGTCATCTCCTGTGATCAGTCTGAGCTGGGAAGCTGTGGAAGCTTAAAGCTGTTCAATTCTGACAGTGCTGTTCAGAGAGGGACACAGCAGCGCTCGTGATAAACGATCCGTCATAAATATCCCAGCTCATTTTGTTATGAAGAAAAAAAGCAGTACTGATGAATGTAAATGTTCTACCAGAGACACCAGAGCCATGCTGAATGGCTCAAATAAAACAAAAGCTTTAAGCTTTTAGAGTGGCAGGAATTTAAATGGGCTGTTCATGCTCGAAAGCCGTCCAACATAGCAGAGTTAAAACAATCCTACAAAGAAGAGTGGGCCAGAATTCCTCCACAGCCATGTTAAAGGCATCAGAAGCGTTTGGCTGCAGTTGCTGCTGCTAAAGCTGGAACCAGTTATTAAGGATTGAGGGGCATAACCATTTTTCTTTCAATAAATGATTGTTTAAAAACTGTTTTGGGTTTCCTCATGTTCTCCCTTTTATTTTCCATTCTGTATGAGGATCTGAAACCATTCAGTGCAACTAATAGGCAGAAAGAGGAGAATGCATACTGCCTGCAATCAGAGCGCAAATACTTTTTCATGGCACTGTAATTGAGTGACTTTTTATTCTAAACTTGATATAGTTTATCATTTTTAGTGGCTTAACATTGCTAATGACTGAATAATGTTCTCATCAGCAAAAAATGTTGCTTGTAGATTTAAGGATCCATTCCTCTGAAACGCCACGGAGACGGGGATGCAGGAGCTGTGGAGACATCTGACGGAGGTAAA
>JAKKZJ010000018.1:181151-183651 GCA_033441845.1 Pangasius mekongensis | reverse complement strand
CTCCCCTGATTCAGGACGCATGCTTCTCTCATTCTCTTCCGGAAGCACGCTAACAAGTCCCACCTCCTGCGCTCTGATTGGCTGAGTTTGAGGCGCGCAGATCTTCGAGCCAATAGGAGCAGAGGATACTGCACCACATTAACCAATCGCTTCCGACCAACCGGAAACATTCATCTTATTTATTTACATTTAATTATTTTTTAAAAAATATCAGTGTAGTTATTATTACAACAGTGTGATAATTTTAATTAGTATTTTTTTTTAATTATCACACTGTTGTAATAATAACTACACGGATGGCATTCTGAGTATTTTAGCAACGCATAGCCCCGCCCCCAAAACAACCGGAAGTGGTTGTCTATTGGTCAGCGCTGCTCTACCGGGGAAATTTTGAAAATACAAGAAGGAGCGCAGATCATTAAACACTCCGACTTCAGCGAGCTGTCAGGGTGCAGGACTCTTCCCCATCCGCGCTTCTCCGCATATCTCACCGCTCTACCGCCTTCTGTGTCCGAGGGAAGGGTTTATAAAGGGTTATAAGGGGTTATAAGGGGTTATAAGGGGTTTGTCCCGCAGGAGAGATGGGAGAAGTGAGAGCTGAGGAGCTGAAGCTCAGTGTGGAGGAAGTGGAGGAGTCAGAACCCAAAGCCAGCAGAAGCGCTAAAGGTCTGCGATTATTATTATTATTATTATTATTATTATTATTATTATTACACACAGAAACAGCCTGAGAGCTCTCTCACAACACTTACTAATAATAACACAATATATTAATAACAATAACATACCGCGTAATGTTTAGTTAAAGCTGGTCACGTGGGTCAACGCCCTGTCCTGCTGCTCAGTATAAACACCACAATTAACAAATAAACCTTAACACTGACTTTATTCATCACCTGTACCTAATTACAGCTTTATATTATATTATATACTATTATACAATAATAACAACAATAATAATAATAATAATAATAATACTGTCCTGTGCAGTGTACAGACTCTTCACTGAGCGTTTTTCAGACACATGAGAACTCAAAGTGCAGTAAAGTAATAAAACACTACATGATGAAATAATAACGTAATGAAGAGGATAAAGTGAAAGATGGTGTGAAATGAAGGAGGTAAAAAGTACACAATGCAGAATACAGGGTCTTTTGTGTCACTTCAGTTGTCTCAGGTTTTATTGTTTAATTTGTTGCTTGTAGTTTTTTTTGGCTGAATTCTGACATTATCACTTTTTCTCTCCTCTGAAATATAGAATATTTTCTAGTTAAATGAAAGTCTTATCTGGGAAGCCAGGTTTAGGATTTATTTTTATTCCCAGCCACATGGAATTCAGCAGAAATGAAGAGAAACTTTTGATGAAGAGAGACTTTTCTGTCTGTCTAGAAAGAAAAACAGCAATTTGTTTCCTTTTTAAGTCCAGAGTTTGCAGAAGGCAGTGACGTTAGAGGTTTACTGTCCCCCCTCTCTGCCCCCCTCCGCCCCCCCGCCCCTTAATTAAATTAAATACTTACATGAATAAAAATAAACGTCCACTTCCTGTCTTCTGTCTTCTTCTCTTCATGTGTGCTGTGTTTTAGAGCTGTTTCCTGATGAAGAGGCTCCCCATGCTGCTGCTGCTGCTGATGATGATGATGAGGAAGACGACAGAGATGATGATGATGATGATGATGATGAAGATGATGATGAAGACGATGACAGTGGTACAGATCACCTCTCCCACGGCGCTCAGTCCTGCACTCAGCTGCAGCCGGCCGAGCCGAGCGGGAGCGGAGGATTACCCCCCCTGTTCCAGACCAACCACCTGGTGTTCTACGAGAGGTTTAAAGCCTATCAGGACTACATGCTGGGTGATGCTCACTGCACCACACCTTTACACACAGCAGTGCTGCTGCAGATACACAACACAACACAACACACACTCACAGCAGATCTGTTACACACACACACACAGCAGATCTGTGCAGATGGACAAACAAACACACAAACGCTGTGTGTGTGTGTTTGTGTGTGTGTGTAACAGATGTGCTGTGTGTGTGTGTAACAGATGTGCTGTGTGTGTGTGTGTAACAGATGTGCTGTGTGTGTGTGTGTGTGTAACAGATGTGCTGTGTGTGTTGCAGGCGACTGTAAGCCGTCGGAGGTGAAGGCTTTCACTGCTGATTATCTGGAGAAGGTGGTGGAGCCGTGTGACTGGAGGGCGCTGTGGCACACTGATGTGTTCGACGTGTTGGTGGAGGTGAGTGACGCGCAGCACAGACACGTGACAGACGTGTGATGATGTTATAAGTTAGAGTTAGAGTAACGTTCCTGTGTGTGTTGTCATGGTTACACCATAAGAGTTTAGTTCATACTGTCTGTCTTGTGTAATATAACACATTCAATTCAATTCAATTCAATTCAGTTCAGTTTTATTTGTTTAGCGCTTTTAACAATGGACATTGTCACAAAGCAGCTTTACAGAAATAAATGGATTAACAAAAAAATATATTATAAA